>VDFB02286608.1:0-26835 GCA_007258455.2 Sequoia sempervirens
GTGGTTTCAGATGACCACAAACTAATAAGGGATGGTTTCAGATTACCATAAACTAACAAGGGGGTGGTTTCAGATGACCACAAACTAACAGCTCTGTGGAGCTGGACTCTGCTAGGAGAGTGTATAACAAAATAGTCTTCATACATTATATAGACCAAATACACACTATGGAGAGAATAAAATAGTATTTTCTAAATCACCCACAAAACGTGTGAGGACAGCAATAGGATAGTGAATAGTTATGAGAAATTCATATCAAATCTATTCTAAATCATAGCCCATATCTGATTACAATTCTTGTCTTTAATGCTGAGAATGATTGAGATCCAATGCAGATACGGAGATGATACAAAACATGCTGAGGAGACAGGTCCAACTGGCGAATTTAATGTAGTAGGTGAGATTATATTTCCAACATCCCCCCTTAATCTCAACTGTGATCATTCATCTAAAAAAAAATTTTGAAGCATCCACCTTCATTTCCAGTACTAAAAATTTCCAGAGCTTCCATTTTTAGACTTCATACATTGCTTACAAAATGCTGCGGCATTTAACTGTATTTTTCTTTATCTATTGAAAACTTCTCTTGAATTTTCACAACTTCAGATACCTAGTATCCTCAGATCATTTTTTTTACTCTTTTTATCAACTCATTTTCTTAACTTTTTTCCTAACAGAGACTCCTCATCAACAGAATCTTTCACTTTCTCTCACTCTAGACACTTACTCAGATTCGAGTTCTTCTGACTCTTCAACAAACACAACTGCTTTTCAAAATTTGATTTACTCACCTTTTGTTTTGGTACCCTTCAAACAGTGATTTCTCTTTCCAAGGCGACTCTGTGACAAATCTGCGTTCCTTCTTTCTTTTGGCAGAAATCTCTATCTTATTCCGCTTGGGCGGCGACTCCTTTCTTGGACGGACTGCAGCTTAAAAGTAAGATCTTCAAAAAACTTCTTCATACTTTACAATCGGCTCTCAATTTGTCCTCTGCCTCTTTTCTTTGGCAGTGATTCTACCTCTGGACGGCATTCCTTGCTAGGTAGCAACGGCATGACTACGACCGCGCCTTTCTCCTTGCACATTTCACGGGCGACGACACCATGGCAGTTCCTCTTTAGCGGAAATAACAACACCAAGGAAGTACCTCACATACTTCTGCGGCTCCTTGTCACACAACTTTATCGGAGTATTCTGCTTCTACAGTCCTCTCTACTCTGACAACTTACTTTCTCCACGATCTGTTTTTAAGTCTTCATCAGGCGATTAACAAATCAGTGACTCCCTTCAACTTTCTGGGTGATCTCAAAAACGACAGAATCTACAATCTCATTTAGGCTACGGCCTTCTACACTTTTAGATTCTTTCTCAACGATCTCAAATCCTTATGACTTCTGCTCATCAGTGACTTTTATCTTCCTCAGAATGGGGCACTACGATCTACCCCTATTGTCTTCCGACATAGATCTTCAAACTGGTGGATTATTACAACTTATGCGCATATTTTTGGCAGCTTCCTTCCTTGGCAGTGATGGCATAACCTTTAATCTTCTTTACTCCATTCAGGATAGCAATAAGAAATAGCGATTTTTTTTTTTGACTGGGCACTTTCATAAACTGGCGATTCTTTCTTCGGTAACTAGGCAGCGTCTAACAGCATCTCCTTTGAGGGTCGACTGAGTCCTTTCCTTTCTACAGCTGCTGCTGGCTATTCCTTGCAACGGCAAGCTTTCAAAAAACAACTTCAAACCTTATAATAGTGATGCTTCCTTTGGCGGCTTGTCTTTCTGTAAGTCTTTAGCTGCCTTCTCAAACATCTTTTATGCAATGTCTTGTTATCTTCGACTGCTGCTGCAGTTCTTACTTTCTTTGGTGTCAACTCCTTTCGAACCAACTCATCAAACAACACTGTCTTTAGTTACGGTTGAGCTCTTATTGAATCTTCTCTAAGCTATTTTTCTTCAAGCATTTCCCTTCATCATTCTTCTGGTGCTTTCAGAGGACTGCAGCCTCCTACTTTTAATCACTGCAAACAATAATCGTGTACTGGCCTCTTCTCAACAGCCTATTCACCTCATAACAGACAACACAAAATCCCATACCCAGTGAGCCTGACCAACATAGCTCTGATACCAAATCTTGGATTTGAAAGGGAGAGAAAACAGAGAAATAAACAAATACTGATATTTCATATGTATCAAATGAAACACTTTTACAGACTATGAGAGCTTCGGCTCTTCCCAGCATAACACTATTACAGACTCATTAAACTTTGGATAGCCATACATCATCTTACATACAGGTGGTTTCAGATTACCACAAACTAACAAGGGGTGGTTTCAGATGACCACCAACTAACAAGGGAGTGGTTTCAGATGACCACAAACTAACAAGGGGTGGTTTCAGATGACCACAAACTAACAGCTCTGTGGAGCTGGACTCTGCTAGGAGAGTGCATAACAAAATAGTCTTCATACATTATATAGACCAAATACACACTATGGAGAGAATAAAATAGTATTTTCTAAATCACCCACAAAACGTGTGAGGACAACAAAAGGACATTGAATAGTTACGAGAAATTAATATCAAATCTATTCTAAATCGTAGCCCATATCTGATTACAATTCTTGTCTTTAATGCTGAGTATGATTGAGATCCAATGCAGATACGGAGATGATACAAAACATGCTGAGGAGACAGGTCCAACTGGCGAATTTAATGTAGCAGGTGAGATTATATTTCCAACAACCTCTTGTCTCCATTCCTCTTCTTTAACTTCCTCGTGACACTCTTGCTTTCCTTTCTCCTCCATTGGCAAGCTCCCTTTCCCAAGACCATCAACTTCTAGCATTTCCTTCGTTGCTACCTACTTTTCACATCATAGTTTCTTCTATCTTCATCCTCTGAGGTTTCTAATCACGCCCTAGTCTTCCTCAAGGACATAGCCTCAAACATTTTTAGAAGTTTACAGCTGAAACTTCAATACTTTCTTCATCCACCCTTTCATGAGTATGACCTCCTCTTATTATCTTTAAAGACATCCATCCTCTTGTGTATTCTCTTGATACTTATCAGTACAACGCAAATCTTGCTTGCATCCTCTGCTATTGCAACAACTTTTTTTGTTTTTCTCCTTCTCGACATCTTACTATCTTGAATCACCCTTTCTCACCTCTGCAACTCTCCTAACTGCAACCTTCTTTGTTACAGAGCCAAATTCCCACCCTCAATCATTTCCATCATTAAACACTTGCAAACTCTAAAAAATGGACATTGTACTTCCTCCTAGAATTGTAGCCCGCTTTGATACCATGTTGATAGGGTTATAGATCATTCATTCCATGGACTTGTAAATTAGAGAAAGTCACATTACTGTGAGAAATCATTGTAGCCTTCCAAGAAATCAAGATATTCTTTGCTGCACCTAAACCTACAGCAGCCTAAACCCACTTCTACAGATCCTCACATTAACAAAAATTTTGCTCCAGGTGACTCTCGGTTAGGATTGCACATTCGTCCTAGTTCCTGTCCCAAACATAAACACAGGCATGCACATATATACATATATATACTCTCTAACACACAAAACAACAGGAGTAATTCAAAAACATAAGTAAACAAACAAGAACACAAGGAATTCACAATAGATACACATAAGGCAAAATGGGTGGTGAGAAAGAAAAAGCGAGAACAATGAAATCATGGAAATGGCTAGAGCATGTTTGAAGCCAAACTAGCAATCAAAATGAATATTGGGCAGAAGCAATTTCTTGTGCAGCCTATATAATGAATAGGTGTCCAACAAAAAGTGTTATGAATATGGTACCTGAAGAAGCATGGACAGGAAGAAAACACAGTGTTACTCACATGAGAGTATTTGGATGTGTAGCATATGCACATGTGCCTGATGAATTGAGAAGGAAGCTAGATAACAAAGGAGAAAAATGTATATTTGTTGGATACAGTGAAGAATCCAAAGCTTATAAACTCTATAATCCAACAACAAAGAAAGTTATAATCAGCAGAGATGTACAATTTGTAGAAGATGAAGCATGGGATGGAAGTATAGAGAAGACAGTCAATATTTCAACTAGTATATCTCAAGAGGAGAATGAAGTTTCAGCATCATCAAATATTCCAGCTATTGTGACTCCTACCACTCTCATTCAAGCTCAGCAAAGTGGTCCACAAGTGACACCAGCATCGACTATAAGAACAGCCTCAATCATTTAAGGAAGCAGTCCAACAAGAGGACAACAAACACCATCTACAGCAGGACCATCGGGTCCATATTCCACAAGTTCAAGTGATATGTCAAATCCTACATTGGCAAGTCTGAGAAGACAGAAAATCAGAAGCATAAGAGATATATATGAGCAAAATGAAGGTGAGAACAATTCAGATCAGATTTCTCTTTGTGCATTTTATTCTCAAATAGAAGATCCAATTCATTTTGAAGATGCAGTCAAAGATGATAAATGGGTAAGTGCTATGGATGAAGAAATTGAAGCAATTGAAAAGAATCAGACATGGGAACTAGTCAGTCTTCCAAAAGACAAAGATGTAATTGGAGTGAAATGGATTTATAAAACCAAATTGAATGAAAAAGATGAAGTTCAGAAGCTTAAAGCAAGATTGGTTGTAAAGGGCTATTCACAACAGCCTGGAATTGATTACAATGAGACATTTGCACCTGTAGCACGATTGGATACTATAAGGATGATTTTAGCTTTAGCAGCTCAAAATAAGTGGTCTATATTTCAAATGGATGTAAAGTCAACTTTTTTAAATGGTTATTTAGAAGAAGTTTATGTGGATCAGCCACCTGGGTATGAAATTCTGGGTCAAGAAGACAAAGTTTACAAATTGAAAAAGGCATCGTATGGATTGAAGCAAGCCCCAAGAGCTTGGTACAACAGAATAGACAGTTATCTTTTGTTAAATGGATTTTATAGATGTAGCAGTGAGCCCACACTGTATACAAAAATGAATGAAGAAGGTGAAATACTAATAGTATGCTTATATGTTGATGATTTAATCTTCACTAGAAATTTGTCAATTGATACATTTCAAAGGCGGACATGAAGAAAAGAATTTGAAATGACATACTTAGGTATGATGAAGTATTTTTTAGGCATTGAAATTGAATCAAAATGAAAATGGTATTTTTATTTCACAATCAAAATATGCAAATGAAATTTTGAAGAGATTTAATATGATGATGCAAACCAGCACCAACACCCTCGGTGGCAGGGTCCTGAAACTAAGCAAAGGGATGATAGAGGGTCCCAATGTTGATCCAACTTTGTTTAAGAGACTTGTTAGGAAGTCTCATGTATCTCCACGACCCACAAGGCGGACATTATGTATGAGTAAGTTTGATTTCTAGGTTTATGGAAACACCAAAGACACCCATTGGAAGCCCGAGGGAAAAGAATTTTTAAGGTAATAGCCGTGGAACAAGAAATTTGGCATTAAGTATTCAAGTTAGAGATGAGTTCAAACTCATAGGATACCTGAATAGCGGCTATTACTTTAAAGCTGACATTGATGGCGAGAAAAAAGAGAATACGTCTGGTTATGTATTATTTAATTGGGAATTTGGAAGGTTGTCTCATGGTCTTCAAAGAAGCGACCAATAGGTTGCATGCTTTCATCGTGACCGGTATGTAATGGCCACAAGTGCGACATGTCAAAGCCAGTCCTAGATAGGAAAATTTTGGAAAGAATTACCAAAATGTGAACAAATGGAGCAACAAAATTTACTGCGATAACAATTCAGCCATTGCTCTTTCGAAAAATCCAGTCTTTCATAAGAGAAGCAAGTACATTGATACCAGGTATCATTTTATCAGAGAATTAATTAATAATGGTGATATATTTTTAGAATTTTGCAGATCAGAAGAACAAAGTGCATATATTTTTACAAAGCCGCTGGGAAGAGATAATTTTATTTTTCAAAGGAATAGATTGGGCATGGTGGATAAGCCTTGTTGAGTTAATAGGAGTGTTGGAATATTAACCCCTACTTTGCCCATGCGTCCCGTAACCAACGCAGCTATATGCGCCAATCAATAATTTGACGCGATCACCGGCGAGGAAGACTTAAAGGTAGTTTTTGTTTTATATCAACCGCCTGCCGTACCTCCAGCCAATGCCCGCTATATAGCAATCAATAAAATATTCATCGCGATATCACGGGAGACTCCGTAGAAGTTTTACTTTATTCTAACCGCCAAGTGTTTGCCGCAGTTTACCGGGCCGTCAACTAACCGCTGCCCGCAATATCGCAATCAAGATTTTAACCATCGCGATACCGCGGGGAACTATGGAGAAAGCCGCCACCGCCAAAGGAAATATCGGGATGCGAAAGATTTAATATTTAAGTTTGAATATTATGTAAAGGACATTGTATCAAATGCATTTTGACGGGGGAAAAGTTAGTTAGGTGAATTTGAAAAATTGTATTCGTTTCCTCTCATCCGTGAAAATTCTTCACGTGACTTTTTACCTTAGCATATAATTTGTAATAGTAATTTATTTTAACAAGTGAATGAGAAGAAGAAGGTGAATGTGAGCAAACAGAAAATTATGAGCAGCAGCTCTGTGTGTTGAGAAAATAATATTTTATATTTTAATATTTACTGTGTGTGTGAAAATTCCTCCTCTCTGCCTCAGAGCCCTTCATTACAAACCATTGTAATTTCTCCTTGTACACCAACGCTCAAGGGGCCGGTGTACCTTGCATCCCCAAAGTATAAAAAACACATGTTATTGCAATCACCAGATCATGCGTACCCACATCTGTCCATTTTTAGAAAAACAGTCGATTTTTTTATTCTGCACTAAAAGTCTTGGAAAAAAAGCTAATTGTCATACTTCCTTTCACTATTTGAGTCAAGCGAACGTCCCTAATTTCCCATCTCTGTTGGGTAGATCTATAAATCAAAATAAAAAATCTCGTTTTTCTTAGAAGATAAAGACATCCAATAATAACAATCACCTGGTAGGTCTTTTTGACGCACACAACCACATCATCGTGACATCTTTTCATGTAGAACAAAATTTCTTCTTTTGTTGGTAACCCTTGCATCTTCTAGACGATAGGATTGCATGGTCAATCGATTCTATCACTCAAAGGGTTCCATATCTCTTACAACTATAAACCAAGAGGCCCCCATCTCCAGATAGATCTGAGAAACTATTCCACTATTCCGACTCATTGCAGTTCCACTCTCTATTAAACCAAAATATCAAAGATAGTAGTCGTGGCTTTAAGATCAGAATGAAACTGATAAGTCTCTTTTATAGAAAACCAAATTTGAATGAAGGGCCAAGATTAAATAATAAAGATCAATGGATGAGATCACTTCGAGAAACAAGGAAATAGGGTTAGGGAAAAAATAGGGTTTAATTAAGGATGGACGGTGGAGATTAAAAGTTAATAAAACCTTATCAAGGGCAGAGATTAATTGAGATAAGAGATAAGATTTGGTACATAAAAGAGGTAGCTGGAGCGAAAGTGAATTTCCAATTATTTAATTGGAAAGTGGAGGAAAAGAAATTTAATAAATAATTTAAAATAATTATTAGGAGGGAAAAGTAGGAAATAATTAAATAAAATAATATATATTTATTGAAGAAAAAACTAATGAATAATTAAATAATTAAAATTATTATTTAATTATAGTAGAAAAATAAAAAAATTAAATAAATAAAAAATTTGTTTAATTATAGAGAGAAAGGGT
Organism: Sequoia sempervirens; assembly: GCA_007258455.2. NCBI lineage: Eukaryota > Viridiplantae > Streptophyta > Pinopsida > Cupressales > Cupressaceae > Sequoia > Sequoia sempervirens. The sequence continues at coordinate 7,753 of VDFB02286608.1, forward strand.
TAATTAGTGATGTATTTAAATAAACATTAATTTATTTAATTAATTAGGGAAGAATAAAAAGAGAAATTAAATAATTAAATAATTATAACTATATAATTAATTATGCTAGAAGAAGAATGAGAATTGATTTGGAAAAATGGTGTTCATAGGCTTAGGACATTAGTGTCCACACTAAGCACCTATCTTCACACATAGTTCCGAGCATTTACTGTCCAATGGTAAGCAGGTATGTGATATTTTTACTCCTATACTTCTCTCTCTCATGCATTTTTTTTTGAGCTCTATTCACTTAAATCAAATTTGAAAAAATATAGTGAACTTCAATAGATTAGTAGTACCGGTGAATTATTGACATTATCTCATGTATTAACTTTGGGTTGTATTCAACTAAATTAAATCTAAACAATATAGTATATTTCAATACAATAATTATAAATATTGTTAATAGTAATGTTAATCTCAATATACACTAAAAAAAATGAAATTATAAGTAATTTATATAATCATATCTTATCAAAAAGTATTGTTTATGGTTTTTATTTTATCAAGAACTTTAGTGTTAAACTCTTCATGCCTACTAAAATAAATAAAGAACAAACAGAAGAAAAATAGTAAAAATTATTTTGAAAGAATAGAACTCACAAATGAAATTATTAATTAATGAATGATGGCTTTTAAAAATATGGTAAATAAAATTAAATTGTGATAATGATATATTTAATACATGTAATAAATTATTTACTTTATATATTAAACAAAAATGATATAAGAATTTTGAGATGTCTATATTAAATTTTGTTATTTTAACTTTTAGTTAAAGTTATTTTTATTTTACATATAATTTTCTTTTTTATAGTTGAAGAGTGATTTCAATTCTCAATAATAATGTCATAGAAATTATGTTCATATACTTAAAAAATTAAACATAAATAACTTTTTATAATATAAATTTCATTTTCAATATTCATCTAAGCTATTAAATAGAAATATAATTTTAAATATTCAACAATTTTTAAAATATAAATACTAAATAAATTATATAATAAATACTCTTAACTATTTGTTGCTCAATATTTGATTGAAGGGTCATCTCTCTAGTTAAATATAATTCAAATTTTTATTATAATTAAACTTTGAGCTATTAATGAAAATTTTGGATGAACCAAGTCATTTTGGAGCCTTGTATTGTTTAGTGCCAAATTTATTTTAATACATCCATTATATTTAATGAAAGTTTGACTTTCTCCTAAGTATTTTTCTTCGTAAAATTTAGAGTTTTAATGTGGATGCATAACTTCACTATCACATGACTATCCATCTACATCCATGTGTATAGCCTTGCACATTTAGTGTCCCATGGTAAGTTATTGTAACACACCCATCTATTTTAGGAAGGTGCTTTGTAAGTTTCTATTGTTAACATGAAGTTACTCGAGATTAGAAGTGGGTTTTATGGGGAACAACTTATGTTAAACTAACAATTCTTTTGGCTTAAATTTAAATAGTATAGTGTATGGTAGCGAAATTAGCATTTAGTTGTATTATAAATATCAAATTTAGATTTGGATATAGGACCATTTTATTTTACTTTAAATATTTACAAGTTTTGAAAACATAAATATATTTTTTGATGGAAAAATGTAGAGGAATAATATATTTTTTTATTCTACAATAAAATCCTTGGAAAAAAGATAATTTTCATACTCCCTTTCATTCTTTGTGCCAAGTGAATGTCTCTAATTTCCCATCTGATGGTGTAATTAACTATTTAATTACAATTTCATAAGCTTACTTAGGCATTAATTTAAGTCCTAGGTTGCATTTTGTTATCCTTATCTAATAGAGCTATCTTTTAGCTCAAGTTAGGTTTAGGGTTGTGCATGCTTGCCTTTATAAGCAAGCCTCATCTTGTACATTTGTATCATGAGTCGATCTTGCATTTGATATAGCAAGCATTCTCGCCATTATCTCTCTTGTCCAAGTATTTTGGTCTTGCAACTATTTCCTGGGTTTCTAACACCATCTCTATTCTAGAGAACTATATATATATATATATATTTCTTAAAAGATAAAGACATTCAATTATAATAATTACTTGATTTATGTCTTTTCCTTTGAATAAAACTCGAGGTGCACATCCACATTATCATGATATCTTTTCATGTAGAACAAAATATTTCCTTTTTTGGTCACTCTTGCATCTTCAAGTCTATGGGATTACATAGTCAATTGATTGATCTCTCAAAGGTTGCATTCTCTTACATCTATAAACCAAGAGGCCTCCATCTACAGCTCTGAAAAACCATTGTGATTAGTTACATTTCCACTCATCATTAGACATCTTCTTGAACCTTAGAGATCTACTAACATCAATGAGTGAAAGCCCATTAGAATACCCACTTGTTCCATCATAGCGATCCATCACTAGCCACATTTGTATATTGCTTTTCTCCCATAAATTGTTAAAGTATATATAGCTAGAAATAATAGTTTTCAGAAAACAACAACCAATTTGAAATTGGAACAAAGTATGAAGAGGAAGTTTACAAAATACTATGTTCAAGAATGTCCTTTGGAATATGATATATGAAGATTGATTCTTCCATGAAATTTATATACTTTATTTAAGCCATCCTCTTTGAATGAGTTGACTCTAAGTGTACATGATGAAATTTGACCTTTCTTCTATGCAAACTTAGGCTAATCCATGTCATATATCTAGTTTCTTGATCCATCCTTTATCTTGATGCATCGTCTATTCATGATCCAATTTTAAGGGTAAACAAAATTGGTATAAATTCTACTTCATCAAGAATCAACTTTCTTCCATGTATCCATTACTTTATACTTTCCATATGTATCTTTCTTTCAGTCATCCTCTCTTGAAGGCTTAAATCTAAGTGTGAGATAGTTGGTATAAGGGTTCTTAAACTCCCTTTCTTCTTCATCGTTAATCTTATTCCAATTGATTTTCATCCTCTTAACACCATGGATGAACCTTGAATTGTTAGATTCTCCCTTGGAAGTCATCATCTCTTTGTGAGGTACCTCTAACAAACCCCTATGGTTAAATAGAATTAAAGCTTATATTAGATGCAAATTTTGAGCTATTTCCTCAACTTAAGTAATATGGAGAATTTTTATCAACCAAGACATCTTAGAGCCTTGCATTTGTTTGGTGTGAATTTTTTTTTGGAGCCACTCTTTAATTTTAATCAAAATTTGAATTTATGTTGAGAAGTTAGCTTTGGACTATCTATTGGGTTTTAATTTGGGTTTCCTTTCATCTTTAGATCTTCTAAGCACCTACCTTCATATGCATAGTCTTTAGAATTTAATGTCCCATGTGTTGTGTGGTCTCACAACAAGCCCCATTTTTCCCCTTGGAAAAATGTGGACCCCCTTTTTTTCCCCTTTCCTCTGTTCCTTTTTGCTTTTGTTTCCTTTGGCGTCGTTCTGCGATTTGGTTGCTAATCTCAATTTCAATTTGTTGTGGCCTTTTTGCTTTATCTTTTATTTTCTCAAATTCAGTGTTTCCATCTTTTCATAAAAGTTTAACATATAAGTAGAAACTAGAATCCTGGAGTCTTGCATTTGCATTAAGGAAAATTGTATCTTCATCTGGTCCTAGCTCCGCCTGGTATTTTATTGACCGAAGTCCTCAATCCCAGTAGTTTCCTTTTTTACTGAAGTCCGGTATTTTATTATTTCCTTTTCTTTTTCTTATTTGGAAGTCAGAAACTAGAGAGTCTGTTTTGAAATTTGTAGATCTCACTTGGACCCAGGTCCTGGTCTTTACTTTTGTTCCATTTTTCTCTTTCTAAAGCTTAGAGGTTAATTCCTGGATCCTGGTGGTTCTTTTTAAAGTCAATACCGAAAAGCCTTAATCCCGTTGATCACCAATTGGTCACATATGTTTTACGGTGATGCAATTAAAAGTGGGGAATGTTAATGGACAACGACAGGTCTTTGAAGAACTAGAGAGAGGCTATGTTGAAGTTGAAATTGAAATTGAAGAAGAGGAAGCTACACAGTTTTATGGTGATGGAATTAAAAGTGAGGAAAACCCTGGTGTAGCAGGGAATAAAGAAAGTAATGTTCACATAAATGAAGTTGAAAATTTGGATAGATAGGAAAATATAAGTCTTCAAATATAGGAGGTAGTGTCGAACCTTTCTAATCCCGAATCTATGCTAGAAATTATTGAAGAAATTCGCATTTCAGAAAATGTGACAGGTCAAAGGGAAGAAGTTCCTAAATCAAGTGGAAAACAGGAACAAATAAATGTTATAGAGGTGGAGCAAGATGACGATACACTTGATTGGTTGATCAGGGAATTGGCTTCTCCAATGGAACTAGAAGTATTGCCTCTGAATCTTAATAATTTTTTACAAGAAGTATACACTCCTAAACCTAGGCGTAGAGCAAAAGCAAAACATGTCACACAAAAAAATTAAGATGGTAATAGAATCATCCAGATAGCTACTCCGATAGCTGATAAACACAAACATGAAATAATGCCTAAAGAGTACAAGATAACAAGTGCTAATCTTGGACACTCATCTTGGAGGCAAGAGTTAGAAGAAATAAAAGTGAATTTGCATGCTACTATTGCCAGAGTGCAAAAATACAAAAAAAATAAAAGAGAGTTGAAAGAACGGGTTGCTACCTTGGATCATTTTATAAAGTCATTAACTTTATGCGGTCAAGCAAAATTTGAATTGCCCCAACATCTAGTAAAATTTTAAGTTTTGTTCTTTTTCCTATTTTCTAAACCATTCCGGCGTAAAAATTTGTATCCACGTAGATATTGATTAATATTAGAGCTTATTAGATAGCTAACTACGTCAGTATATTTTGTAGCTGGTTTTGTTAGTTTATCTGAACAAGACTGTATGTTATGTCATTTATGGGTGCATACAGAACCTACTCGGTGTCAAGAAACGAAACCCCTCTCTTTAAAAGCTTGCACAATTTTATATGTAGTTGTGAAGCAATCTAGTGAAGTATAAAGTGGTTTTCTCTATTTTAATTGATTCTTCGGAGGATCGATGTAGAATAACCAGGAGAAACTTTTGATTTTCAGTATTCTTATGTTTTATTTTAGGTTAGATGTTTAAATTCTTGAAAATGTTCCAAAATTTGAATGAATGGATAAAATTTTATTGAAAATATTTTATTCTCAATAAAATTGTTGAATGCTTAATGCTAAATCTACTTAAGTGATAGGAAAGAATTTGTGATGTTGATAAAATACTACTGCAAATCTTTCGATTTCACAATGTTATTTTTATGAATGAAGTGGAAGTTTTGTTTATAATTCTTATGATTCTTAGCAAAACTAGAAATAACTGTAGTCCCTTTGAGATTAACAACAAATATCACATGAGTACTTGAGAGTGACCTAGTCCAATCATGACCTAGTTATCAGAGACCTGGGATTGAACTAAAGCCAATATTTTTGAGATAAAGCAAAATTCCCCTTTAGGTTGTCTTTGTTCCATATCTTTCAATAAGGATAGGCTCTTTTTGGTCTTGTCTGAGAAGAATTTATTCACCCTATTTGCTACGAGCACAATCATTGTCAACAGGAACTGGGGCTAGAAGGAGGGTCTATTCTTATGATTTTTGTCTCTGTTAAGTTTTAAACTAGATTTCCATAGAATCACTAGATCCTGATCTCGTGATCCTCGTGTGACTTTAGTCGAGCTTAGTGGTCAAACATCGTCTAGACCTTGAAAGTCTGGAAGTTTAAGTGTGAATTTGAAGAATCCAACTATTTTTGTACCACCACCTCCCAAAGCGATGGAATTCTTTAAGGTGGATTCACATATTGAATTTGTTGTGTACAATGATTTACCAAAAATAATCGACAAGTTGTGTCCTATATATTATTTCCACCAAGATGCAAAAGAACATATTAGTATATTCAAGCATACATGCTTTAGAATGAGGATTCAACATGAAGACATCATATGTAGGTTGTTGCTTAAGTGATGAAGTTTACCAATGGTATATCAACCTACCTCGTCATTCTATTAGATCATGGCAAGACATAGAGACAAAAATTTTAGCCAGATATAGAAAATTGACTAACCTTGCTTTATTATACCATCAATTTTCTCAAATCAAGAGGTTCAAAGGAGAACCTATAACTGATTTTAATGACAAGTTTCAAAGGCTTATTCTAGGCTACAAGTACCTTATGTAGTGGATAATTTTTCTGCTATCGCAGTTTATTATACAACAGTAGATCCTTTAACTGCTATATTTGTGAAGTGAAGAGAAAATCCTCCTACTACTTTACCAGAAGCCTATGCCAAAGTTGTAAGCGTGAATTTAGAAAAGAAACGCCTTGGAAATGAATCATGCATGAATGGCAAAAATGAATTGAATATTTACCCTACCTCGAACATAAATGGAATCCCTGTAGGTCATCCTATAGCTCCTAATGTTTATCCTTCAGTGGTCCATAATGGGACATTTCCTCAAAATACTTTCTTTCAACCAGGAAATAGTCAAGCTTTAGTCCCTCACCCTGGTTCAGCTATTACAGACCTACATCCTAATGAAATTCTTTTTTCTCACAAACTCAAGAAAATCAAAACAATGAAGATTTCTAAGGAAAAGGAAGACATGAAAGAAGTTACAACTCAACTCAAAAGATTAACCAAAGAGGTTACACAATTAAGGTTTCATAATTTCTATGCTAAAAATAATAATCAGAACTCACAAAATCAGATGTATAATACTCCTAGGCCACCTAGACCTTGGAATACATGACCTAATAATGGAGGAGTATCAACACCTCTAGATAATCCTGATCTTACCGATGAAAAGTCTACATCGAAAGTGAATTTAGCCGATCTTGCGATGAATAATTGGTGTAGAATTCATAATACAAATGCTCATGTTGAAGTATACTCTTCACAATTTGAAAAATTATGCACCCATTTTACTAAGTATTGTAACGATTGAAGCAACCGCACAAAAGTAATATTCTCTAACTAATATGTGCATCTTCATCCTATGACATTTGAATAGTGACAAGATTCCTAATCAACATAAATGATAATTAAGCGCAATTAAATTTAAATAAGTTGATGAGTCCATTATTGATATAGAAGAGTTTCAATTCCTAAGAAATATTATATTGAACAAAAGATGTAAGCTCTTGTTCAGGTTTTACAAGAAAATGTTGCTTTGAAAAAAGAGAAGTGAAAAGGAAGTACAATAGAACTACCAAACACTAGTCATTATTGTTCATTAATCTCGCTTAAAATCTTTGCAATTATTTGTGTGTAAAATGTTCTTGCTTCCTTTGTCGAAGTAAAATATTCACTACGTCTCCCTATATTAAAATGAAATTCTTGTCTTGTCCCCCTATGGTTGATGAAACTCATCCTTTGAGGGATGTCCATAGCCTCTTTATGAGATCTCATTCATAAAGGTAGGGAGGATGCTCATTAAAGGTTGTGTAGTTTTGACTTTCACTTGCTAGATGCATTTTCCTCAATGTTTCTACAACCGTTTAAACGAATACATTTTGGGAGCATCCTATAATCTTTGCATGCCATGAGACAACATTTCTTTAAGGTATTTTATTACTAGGCCCCAATTATTGTTCCTCTAGGCAACTTGATAGACTCATGGCTACACCACCCTTTTATCTATTCTACCCTTTGTGTGTGTGTGTGTGTGTGTGTGTGTGTGTGCTCATGCTTTCTCCTACTCTAGTTTTGTGCTTTTCATGCCCTCATACTACCTCAAAATTGTGTTTTAATGGAGGGTTGTGGGTCAATCATATTATGTTCCATTTCCCCCAGAACTTTTAGTTATGTTTCCTTCTTTTTTGGCTAGAAATACAAGCCCATATTATATTTATGGGAGTTGCAAGTACACACTTCACTCATCATGAAACCCATTCCCATGTCATCCCTCTTGTCCTCTGCAATAAATTCCTACACAACAAGCCCATTGTAGCCTATGCCTCATTAATTCAGTTACATTGACTATTTTATTTGTTTATTTTCAATTTCCTAATGTCTTAAACATGAAATGTGATAGAGGGTCAATACCATTGAAATCTTCCTAGCATGAGAGTGACCTTTCCAAGTGTTTTGAATTAAATAAGTATTGAACTTATTATTCAAAGGTATTTATAATTATAAGTAAATGTGATGAAATTGATTTAATTAAATTCTTTAAAGATGCTATTTGTTCTTTTTTATCATATTTATATTGGATTCCAATCTATATATTAATGATGGTGTTCTTAATATGTTTAAATCTTGAGCTAATCAATATTGATAAATAAACATCTTTTTATTTACATCTAAATATAAATATACTTTATAATATTTAAACTTAAATAATAACACCACTAAATCCACTGCCATTTAAAAGTAACTTTGATATATTAAATCAATACAAATTATTTCTCGGAAAAATGGTGTATTACATTTTTTCCCATCATACTTTGCGCTTGCTTGTATTACTTCTCTACTATCATAGTTTTATCGCTACTTGCAGCACCTTATGCACAACATTGTTCATCCTATCCTCTTTTGCCTCCACGCTTGTTGGGTTTTACTTCTTATTATTATCTCTACTTACAATATTTCTCCTGTGGCATTTTGCTCGCCCTTCTTGTTTGTATCCATTATCAACATCATTTCATTGCGACTCGCCACTCCCACTTGTAGCACCTTGGAGGTCCTACTATGAACATGCACATCTTCACAGTTAGCTTCCCTTGCTGCAATGTACTTGTAACATCTCGTGCAACTCCCAATTCCTACTTTCCAGCTACATATACTATGGAAATCTCTCTAGCATCCTTCTCTATTCTCACTATCAATATCACTCTACTTTGATCTACCACTCCAACTTGCAGCATCTCTGTAAGTGAATCAACTCCAGTTACAGATTCATGCGCGCATCTTTCCTTTGTTGTACCTAATTGTATCATCTTTATTATGACATCTTCCCTATGCTCTTTAGCTGCAGTCAATTGCAACAACACCTATGCACCATTCTCATGTATACTTCTTTTGTTGTTCTCACTTGCAACTCCTCCATGACCACCTTGCAGCCTCACAAAAAAACTGCTCCAAAACATAAGTAAACAAACAAGAACACAAGGAATTGAATCCCTCTTCCAACAGACATGGCTCAAGACAGCACTTTAAAGGTTTCAACTTCTATATACTATTATAATCTAGAAATACCACTTACATTCTAATTTCTCCTATTTTCCTCTTACACATATTCTCCAGCTTTTCTTTTCTTTTGCACAACTAGTTTCACCTCCTCACACCCTAATATTGCTGCTCGCGTGCATGTTACTCGAATTTGTTGGTCACACAGTGTACTCGATTTCACGCATCTCGTAGTATATTCTGTAGCATACACCAAAAATTCCTGGAGTCATGGGCAACCTGGGCCACTCGCAGTTCTCTACATATCCTTTATATTTACTATTCACAACATCATGGTCGCTGGTTGGGCGACTCTCAGCCAACTTCGAAATTTAAAATTTTGAATTGAAAAAAATGGGGATACTGGCAATAACTAGTAATTATATTAGAGCATGTGCATAAGATAGGTATAAGTGTCATAAATGCTAAAATTAAATGAATATAATGGAATATATATAGGAATAGATAAGAGCTAAGTGGGAAAAATGTGTGGATATAAAAAAATAAATATATAAAAATGTGTGGTTTCTCTGATCAGCATTTCCTTTTGACTTGCAATGGCTCCAGCACCTAATCTCCCACTATCTTCTTTAATTACTTTACACAGCAGGTCCACTTTTCATTCTTTTGATCTGGCTTGACTATGATCAACGGCGCCTATCCTTAGATAAAACCAATACACATAACAATCCAACACATAAATATTAATTATCTTTTCTTTCACAAATTCAACTATGATGTCTGCTGCGATCTTAATTTCCACCTTCATCTATGGCCTTTTAAAACTTATGACTTTCCATCAGGTGTGATCTGCCTCTTTGGTTGGCAGTTAACTTAAGATTTCTGCAACTTGACTTCTCCTTTTAAATCGCGAAAACGATCAGCTTCAATTTTGGCAATATCCGGGCTTCGAATTTGGCTTTAGTAATGACAGCCTGGGGGCTTCAAAAGATCTATTATTTGCCTTAAACAGTAATGATCTCCTCACTTGCATGGCAGCAGCTCTCTATAAGTCTCTTGGATGGCTTCAGATTAGAGTATGACAGAGATTAATACCTTCTACCAGCAATCTCCTTCAAGTTCTCCAAGACTCTGATCCAACCTACTTTTTCTACTTAGATCTTCTTCCTATCAACAACTCTTTTCTTTAACTGCAATTTCTTGTTCGATGTCAACACATTCGACTTATCTTGATCAACGATCTCCAGCAGCAACCTTCTCTTAACTGTTGAGATGGAATAATATTCAAATCTGGCAATCTTCAAACCAGGCTTTGATATCCTTTCTTATCGGCAGGCTGGCAGCTGCAGCTGTGACCTCATGACCTAGCTCTGTTCAAATACAAACGCTTATAATCAGTGCTCTGATACCAATTTGAAGGGGTGGATGGAGATAAATAGCAAACAATATGGAACCCTTCAAGTGATCAATCCATTGACAATGCAATCCCAGTGTCTTGAAGATGCAAGGGTGACCAACAAAACCAGGACTTCGTTCTACATGATAAGATATCATGAAGATGTGGTTGTGCGCCTCATGTTTGATTCAAAAGAAAAGACTTATAGGTAATTGTTATTATTGGAGGTTTTTTTGTTGTTCAGATTTATATATCTGTACAACATAGATGGGAAATTAGATTCCTTTACTTGGCTCAAAGAGCGAAAGGAAGTATGCCAATTAGCTTCCAAGCATTTTAGTGCAGTATCACAAAATCTACCGTTTCTCTCAAAATGGGGCAGGTGTGGGTATGCCTGATCTGAATAACGATGCAGAGACTTGCAATGGTTTATCAGAGCTGAAGATGAATGCCTCTTGGTTTATAGTAGTAAGATAAATGGGACCCTTCGAGTCATCAATCCATTGACTATGCAATCCGAGTGTCTTGAAGATGCAAAGGTGACAGGAAAAAGCAGTATTTCATTTTACATGAAAAAATATCCTGATGATGTGGCTGTGCACCTCATGTTTGATTCAAAGGAAAACACTTATCTGGTAACTGTTGTAATTGGAAATATTTATCTTGTCAGAAGAAATGAACTCTTTGTTTTGATTTATAGATCTGCAGGACAGAAATGGGAAATTAGACGCGTTCACTTGGCACAAAAAAGTTAAAGGGGGCATGGCAATCAGCCTTTTTCCAAGAATTTTTGTACAAAATAAAAAAATCTACTGCTTTTCTAAAGATGGAGCAGGTGCGGGTATGTATGATCTGAATGCAGATATCAATAGCAGGTTTCGTTATATTTTAGGGATGCAAGGTATAATGCACCGGGCCTTGGGAGTTGTTATGTAGAGGGGGAGAATGGCAATGGTTTGTAAAAGCCATATATATTCAACCATATACATGGTTTCTTCTAAATTATCCAAATATAATCCCCCCAACACAAATCGCTCTAGGACACAAATAATGGGGTGATACAACATCTTCATATTTAGATCTCCACTGCTCATCAAACTCGTAAAAAATCAAAGCATGTGTAAATGATTTACTTTTACAAACCATTATCATTCTCCCCTTGTACATAACAATTCCAAGGGGCCCAGTGCATTACACCTTGCATCCCCAAAGTATAAAAAACACATGTTATAGCAATCACCAGATCATGCGTACCCACATCTGTCCATTTTTAGAAAAACAGTCGATTTTTTTATTCTGCACTAAAAGTCTTGGAGAAAAAGCTAATTGTCATACTTCCTTTCACTATTTGAGTCAAGCGAACGTCTCTAATTTCCCATCTCTGTTGGGTAGATCTATAAATCAAAATAAAAAATCTCGTTTTTCTTAGAAGATAAAGACATCCAATAATAACAATCACCTGGTAGGTCTTTTTGACGCACACGGCCACATCATCGTGACATCTTTTCATGTAGAACAAAATTTCTTCTTTTGTTGGTAACTCTTGCATCTTCTAGACGATGGGATTGCATGGTCAATCGATTCTATCACTCAAAGGGTTCCATATCTCTTACAACTATAAACCAAGAGACCCCCATCTCCAGATAGATCTGAGAAACTATTCCACTATTCCGACTCATTGCAGTTCCACTCTCTATTAAACCAAAATATCAAAGATAGTAGTCATGGCTTTAAGATCAGAGTGAAACTGATAAGTCTCTTTTATAGAAAACCAAATTTGAATGAAGGGCCAAGATTAAATAATAAAGATCAATGGATGAGATCACTTCGAGAAACAAGGAAATAGGGTTAGGGAAAAAATAGGGTTTAATTAAGGATGGACGGTGTAGATTAAAAGTTAATATAACCTTATCAAGGGCAGAGATTAATTGAGATAAGAGATAAGATTTGGTACAGAAAAGAGGTAGCTGGAGCGAAAGTGAATTTCCAATTATTTAATTGGAAAGTGGAGGAAAAGAAATTTAATAAATAATTAAAAATAATTATTAGGAGGGAAAAGTAGGAAATAATTAAATAAAATAATATATATTTATTGAAGAAAAAACTAATAAATAATTAAATAATTAAAATTATTATTTAATTAAAGTAGAAAAATAAAAAAATTAAATAAATAAAAAAATTGTTTAATTATAGAGAGAAAGGGTTAATTAGTGATGTATTTAAATAAACATTAATTTATTTAATTAATTAGTGAAGAATAAAAAGAGAAATTAAATAATTAAATAATTATAACTATATAATTAATTATGCTAGAAGAAGAATGAGAATTGATTTGGAAAAATTGTGTTCATAGGCTTAGGACATTAGTGTCCACACTAAGCACCTATCTTCACACATAGTTCCGAGCATTTACTGTCCAATGGTAAGCAGGTATGTGATATTTTTACTCCTATACTTCTCTCTCTCATGCATTTTTTTTAGCTCTATTCACTTAAATCAAATTTGAAAAAATATAGTGAACTTCAATAGATTAGTAGTACCGGTGAATTATTGACATTATCTCATGTATTAACTTTGGGTTGTATTCAACTAAATTAAATCTAAACAATATAGTATGTTTCAATACAATAATTATAAATATTGTTAATAGTAATGTTAATCTCAATATACACTAAAAAAAATGAAATTATAAGTAATTTATATAATCATATCTTATCAAAAAGTATTGTTTATGGTTTTTATTTTATCAAGAACTTTAGTGTTAAACTCTTCATGCCTACTAAAATAAATAAAGAACAAACAGAAGAAAAATAGTAAAAATTATTTTGAAAGAATAGAACTCACAAATGAAATTATTAATTAATGAATGATGGTTTTTAAAAATATGGTAAATAAAATTAAATTGTGATAATGATATATTTAATACATGTAATAAATTATTTACTTTATATATTAAACAAAAATGATATAAGAATTTTGAGATGTCTATATTAAATTTTGTTATTTTAACTTTTAGTTAAAGTTATTTTTATTTTACATATAATTTTCTTTTTTATAGTTGAAGAGTGATTTCAATTCTCAATAATAATGTCATAGAAATTGTGTTCATATACTTAAAAAATTAAACATAAATAACTTTTTATAATATAAATTTCATTTTCAATATTCATCTAAGCTATTAAATAGAAATATAATTTTAAATATTCAACAATTTTTAAAATATAAATACTAAATAAATTATATAATAAATACTCTTAACTATTTGTTGCTCAATATTTGATTGAAGGGTCATCTCTCTAGTTAAATATAATTCAAATTTTTATTATAATTAAACTTTGAGCTATTAATGAAAATTTTGGATGAACCAAGTCATTTTGGAGCCTTGTATTGTTTAGTGCCAAATTTATTTTAATACATCCATTATATTTAATGAAAGTTTGACTTTCTCCTAAGTATTTTTCTTCGTAAAATTTAGAGTTTTAATGTGGATGCATAACTTCACTATCACATGACTATCCATCTACATCCATGTGTATAGCCTTGCACATTTAGTGTCCCATGGTAAGTTATTGTAACACACCCATCTATTTTAGGAAGGTACTTTGTAAGTTTCTATTGTTAACATGAAGTTACTCGAGATTAGAAGTGGGTTTTATGGGGAACAACTTATGTTAAACTAACAATTCTTTTGGCTTAAATTTAAATAGTATAGTGTATGGTAGCAAAATTAGCATTTAGTTGTATTATAAATATCAAATTTAGATTTGGATATAGGACCATTTTATTTTACTTTAAATATTTACAAGTTTTGAAAACATAAATATATTTTTTGATGGAAAAATGTAGAGGAATAATATATTTTTTTATTCTACAATAAAATCCTTGGAAAAAAGATAATTTTCATACTCCCTTTCATTCTTTGTGCCAAGTGAATGTCTCTAATTTCCCATCTGATGGTGTAATTAACTATTTAATTACAATTTCATAAGCTTACTTAGGCATTAATTTAAGTCCTAGGTTGCATTTTGTTATCCTTATCTAATAGAGCTATCTTTTAGCTCAAGTTAGGTTTAGGGTTGTGCATGCTTGCCTTTATAAGCAAGCCTCATCTTGTACATTTGTATCATGAGTCGATCTTGCATTTGATATAGCAAGCATTCTCGCCATTATCTCTCTTGTCCAAGTATTTTGGTCTTGCAACTATTTCCTGGGTTTCTAACACCATCTCTATTCTAGAGAACTATATATATATATATATTTCTTAAAAGATAAAGACATTCAATTATAATAATTACTTGATTTATGTCTTTTCCTTTGAATAAAACTCGAGGTGCACATCCACATTATCATGATGTCTTTTCATGTAGAACAAAATATTTCCTTTTTTGGTCACTCTTGCATCTTCAAGTCTATGGGATTACATAGTCAATTGATTGATCTCTCAAAGGTTGCATTCTCTTACATCTATAAACCAAGAGGCCTCCATCTATAGCTCTGAAAAACCATTGTGATTCGTTACATTTCCACTCATCATTAGACATCTTCTTGAACCTTAGAGATCTACTAACATCAATGAGTGAAAGCCCATTAGAATACCCACTTGTTCCATCATAGCGATCCATCACTAGCCACATTTGTATATTGCTTTTCTCCCATAAATTGTTAAAGTAAATATAGCTAGAAATAATAGTTTTCAGAAAACAACAACCAATTTGAAATTGGAACAAAGTATGAAGAGGAAGTTTACAAAATACTATGTTCAAGAATGTCCTTTGGAATATGATATATGAAGATTGATTCTTCCATGAAATTTATATACTTTATTTAAGCCATCCTCTTTGAATGAGTTGACTCTAAGTGTACATGATGAAATTTGACCTTTCTTCTATGCAAACTTAGGCTAATCCATGTCCTATATCTAGTTTCTTGATCCATCCTTTATCTTGATGCATCGTCTATTCATGATCCAATTTTAAGGGTAAACAAAATTGGTATAAATTCTACTTCAACAAGAATCAACTTTCTTCCATGTATCCATTACTTTATACTTTCCATATGTATCTTTCTTTCAGTCATCCTCTCTTGAAGGCTTAAATCTAAGTGTGAGATAGTTGGTATAAGGGTTCTTAAACTCCCTTTCTTCTTCATCATTAATCTTATTCCAATTGATTTTCATTCTCTTAACACCATGGATGAACCTTGAATTGTTAGACTCTCCCTTGGAAGTCATCATCTCTTTGTGAGGTACCTCTAACAAACCCCTATGGTTAAATAGAATTAAAGCTTATATTAGATGCAAATTTTGAGCTATTTCCTAAACTTAAGTAATATGGAGAATTTTTATCAACCAAGACATCTTAGAGCCTTGCATTTGTTTGGTGTGAATTTTTTTTTGGAGCCAATCTTTAATTTTAATCAAAATTTGAATTTATGTTGAGAAATTAGCTTTGGACTATCTATTGGGTTTTAATTTGGGTTTCCTTTCAACTTTAGATCTTCTAAGCACCTCCCTTCTAAGTATAAAGTGGTTTTCTCTATTTTCATTGATTCTTCAGAGCATCGTTGTAGAATAACCAGGAGAAACTTTTGATTTTCAGTATTCTTATGTTTTATTTTAGGTTAGATGTTTAAATTCTTGAAAATGTTCCAAAATTTGAATGAATGGATAAAATTTTATTGAAAATATTTTATTCTCAATAAAATTGTTGAATGCTTAATGCTAAATCTACTTAAGTGATAGGAAAGAATTTGTGATGTTGATAAAATACTACTGCAAATCTTTCGATTTCACAATGTTATTTTTATGAATGAAGTGGAAGTTTTTTTTATAATTCTTATGATTCTTAGAAAAACTAGAAATAACTGTAGTCCCTTTGAGATTAAAAACAAATATCACATGAGTACTTGAGAGTGACCCTAGTCCAATCATGACCTAGTTATCAGAGACCTGGGATTGAACTAAAGCCAATATTTTGAGATAAAGCAAAATTCCCCTTTAGGTTGTCTTTGTTCCATATCTTTCAATAAGGATAGGCTCTTTTTGGTCTTGTTTGAGAAGAATTTACTCACCCTATTTGCTATGAGCACAATCATTGTCAATAGGAACTGGGGCTAGAAGGAGGGTCTATTCTTATGATTTTTGTCTCTGTTAAGTTTTAAACTGGATTTCCATAGAATCACTAGATCCTAATCTGGTGATCCTTGTGTGACTTTAGTCGAGCTTAGTGGTCAAACATCTTCTAGACCTTGAACGTCTGGAAGTTTAAGTGTGAATTTGAAGAATCCAACTATTTTTGTACCACCACCTCCCAAAGCGATGGCATTCTTTAAGGTGGATTCACATATTGAATTTGTTGTGTACAATGATTTACTAAAAATAATTGACAAGTTGTGTCCTATATATTATTTCCACCAAGATGCAAAAGAACATATTAGTATATTCAAGCATACATGCTTTAGAATGAGGATTCAACATGAAGACATCATATGTAGGTTGTTCCTTAAGTGATGAAGTTTACCAATGGTATATCAACCTACCTTGTAATTCTATCAGATCATGGCAAGACATAGAGACAAAAATTTTAGCCAGATATAAAAAATTGACTAACCTTCCTTTAATATATCATCAATTTTCTCAAATCAAGAGGTTCAAAGGAGAACCTATAACTGATTTTAATTACAAGTTTCAAAGGCTTATTCTAGGCTACAAGTACCTTATGTAGTGGATAATTTTTCTGCTATCGTAGTTTATTATACAACAGTAGATCCTTTAACTGCTATCTTTGTGAAGCGAAGAGAAAATCCTCCTACTACTTTACCAGAAGCCTATGCCAAAATTGTGAGCGTGAATTTAGAAAAGAAACACCTTGGAAATGAATCATGCATGAATGGCGAAAACAAATTGAATATTTACCCTACCTCGAACATAAATGGAATCCCTGTAGGTCATCCTATAGCTCCTAATGTTTATCCTTCAGTGGTCCATAATGGGACATTTCCTCAAAATACTTTCTTTCAACCAGGAAATAGTCAAGCTTTAGTCCCTCACCCTAGTTCAGCTATTACAGACCTACATCCTAATGAAATTCTTTTTTCTCACAAACTCAAGAAAATCAAAATAATGAAGATTTCTAAGGAAAAGGAAGACATGAAAGAAGTTACAACTCAACTCAAAAGATTAACCAAAGAGGTTACACAATTAAGGTTTCATAATTTCTATGCAAAAAATAATAATTAGAACTCACAAAATTAGATGTATAATACTCCTAGGCCACCTAGACCTTGGAATACACGACCTAATAATGAAGGAGTATCAACACCTCTAGATAATCCTGATCTTACTGATGAAAAGTCTACATCGAAAGTGAATTTAGACGATCTTGCGATGAATAATTGGTGTAGAATTCATAATACAAATGCTCATGTTGAAGTAGACTCTTCACAATTTGAAAACTTATGCACCCATTTTACTAAGTATTGTAACGATTGAAGCAACCGCACTAAAGTAATATTCTCTAACTAATATGTGCATCTTCATCCTATGACATTTGAATAGTGACAAGATTCCTAATCAACATAAATGATAATTAAGTGCAATTAAATTTAAATAAGTTGATGAGTCCATTATTGATAGAGAAGAGTTTCAATTCCTAAGAAAGATTATATTGAACAAAAGATGTAAGCTCTTGTTCAGGTCTTACAAGAAAATGTTGCACTGAAAAAAGAGAAGTGAAAAGGAAGTACAATAGAACTACCAAACACTAGTCATTATTGTTCATTAATCTCACTTAAAATCTTTGCAATTATTTGTGTGTAAAATGTTCTTGTTTCGTTTGTCGAAGTAAAATATTCACTACGTCTCTCTATATTAAAATGAAATTCTTGTCTTGTCCCCCTATGGTTGATGAAGCTTGTCCTTTGAGGGATGTCCACAGCCTCTTTATGAGATCTCATTCATAAAGGTAGGGAGGATGCTCATTAAAGGTTGTGTAGTTTTGACTTTCACTTGCTAGATGCATTTTCCTCAATGTTTCTACAACCTTTTCAACGAATACATTTTGGGAGCATCCTATAATCTTTGCATGCCATGAGACAACATTTCTTTAAGGTATTTTATTACTAGGCCCCAATTATTGTTCCCCTAGGCATCTTGATAGACTCATGGCTACAACACCCTTTTATCTATTCTACCCTTTGTGTGTGTGTGTGTGTGTGTGTGCGCGCGCTCATGCTTTCTCCTACTCTAGTTTTGTGCTTGTCATGCCCTCATACTACCTCAAAATTGTGTTTTAATGGAGGGTTGTGGGTCAATCATACTATTTTCCATTTCCCCCACAACTTTTAGTTATGTTTCCTTCTTTTTTGGCTAGAAATACAAGCCCATATTATATTTATGGCAGTTGCAAGTACACACTTCACTCATCATGAAACCCATTCCCATGTCATCCCTCTTGTCCTCTGCAATAAATTCCTGCACAACAAGCCCATTGTAGCCTATGCCTCATTAATTCAGTTACATTGACTATT
>VDFB02286609.1:0-21328 GCA_007258455.2 Sequoia sempervirens
TACTTAGGTAAAGAACAATTGTCAAAAGGATCAACATAATTTAGTTTTGCTTATATACTATTATTGAGCCATTGACATCACAGTAGCCATGTGTTCACTTGCTATTTTCCAGTGGCAAATCTTTGAGGTCAACAAAACATGCTTGAAGTTTAACTCTTCTCACAATACATAAAAGGTCTCCCTCCTGTCATAAACTTTGATAGGTTTGCTTTTAAGGATTGACAACCCCATGCCAATCTTGGGAATTGCTATCAGCAATCTCATTTGTCTCCTCGTTCGCTCTTCTTAGAAAGGAGACAAAAACTTCATTGCATATAATTCACCCGCTTGCGTCATGTATGGCCACTTGTTCACATTGTAAACATATTTCGAAAGGTCTGTGAGTTTGATTTGAATATGGATTAACCTGATATTACATAGGCTAAAACAATTTAGATTGCAGAGCCCTGTATTGACTAATGATCACATGTATGAACGGATTGCATGCGGTTTGAAATTAATGTAAACTTTGTGTTTACTGGAATATTCAAGAGCTTTATATCACATGTATACAGTTAAATGAGGTAGATTTGGAAAACTTTCAGAATTTTGATCAATCGAGAAATTGTTATATCAATTTATTGAGAATTAGTTTATGAATTTAATTGTTAGTTTGGAGTTTTTGAATTTGATTGTGTAAATAAGGGAAAGGGGTCTATAGTGGGTAGGGATCCAATGGTGGGTATAGAAGTAGGCCTGAGTGGGCCCCATAGTAGGTAGGCTTAATATCTAATAAACTTACACTTAATATCCAATTGCAAAACACTTTTATCCATAAAGTGCACAAATTGACAAATCATGTGATGCCACATCAGCACACCAATAATACATGACTTAGTGACCCACTATCGGGCTCACCTTTTTTTTGGGATTTTTTGGATACCTTGACAAAAAGCATGCTGATGTGGCATCATATTTGATGATGTGGCTTTGAAACCAATTTTTATAAGTAGGGGACTTTCCAAATAAGCTACTGTACAAATTTGGGAGTGATTTGAAATTTTCACATAAGACTTTGAGAAGTGCAAAATTAGGGTGGCCCACTATAGGCCCCTCTCCCTTATCTTGTCATCAAAATTTTGGATCATTTCTATGATCCATGCTTGGGATGAATATGGGTCAAAAAGATAAATTTTTTATTATTACTTTATAAGAAGATTGATACTTGTTTTGATTGTAAGTTTTGGTGAAAAAAAATACTTGTCATTGTAAATAAATCATAGACTGTGCTAATGACAGTTTTTGAACATAAACTTCTATTAGCTCAAAGCTGATTGATTAAAGATTGTCAAAGCAATGGAAAATTGTGAAGTTATCACCCTAGAGATGATTTTTGAACTTGTTGCCTATTTCTATAGTATAATACACTTTTTTTCATATATAGAAAAGCTACAACTTCAAACAATATGGAATAAGAGGAAAACTATTTGATGAAAAAGGCATGTCTCAGGGCATGAAAGGGTAGTAACATAAAGAGAACTTGCATATGGACATGTGTCAATCGGTACATATGGTAAGACATTTGAAAGTGCCTATTTGAACATAAACAAAGAAGATTCAACAAAATGGACTCCTCATAAGGATTCATGCCAAGAGGAAACATTTAATCTAAATGGGGAAAAAGGATTTGGGTGATCCATCAATAGTGGGTTACACTTTTTAGCCAAACTTGACATTGAAATGAACATTTTGAACTAAATCTTTACTTTCAAACACCTATAGTCATAAAACCTATAGCTCAAGATGATGTAAACTATGATTTTGACATTTTGTCCAGACAGATAAATACATATATTTTAAAATTTTGTCCAACCTACTTTCATCATCTTACCTGGAGAACCAGCTCTCAACACCAAAACAACTACTTCAAAATATGACATGCACCATGTTACCAACAACCTTTTTTTCTATGAAGGATAAAATTTATTTTTTTCTAATTTGATTGTAACTACAATATTCAGAGGATGCATTTGGATTTATAGTGTTTTTTATTTTAATTAAATTTTTGTAAGTCAAACCACCATAATTTAGACATAGGGTATTATAAAAGCATAACTTTTTTGTATTGCATCGTATTCAATCTTTTTTGGTTGGATCAAGGACATCAATACTAATAGGATAGATATTTTTCAACTTTTTACTCCATTATTTTTCCATGACATGTACAATAGAGAACTTGAGTTTTGGTGAAAAACCTATAAGTTTAATTAAACTAAAAGTATATTAAAACCAAAAACATATTTCAAAAAATCCATACCCTGATGAATAGCTCGCTTCAAAGACCATAATCTCTCAGTTAGTTTTTTCAAGTTAATTTATTTTGATCTCAACTTGAGTCTTGAAACTCCAAAAATCTACACAAAAAATCAGACTCCAGAGAGGGCAAGGAAAGTATTTTGCTAGAGCCCCCTTCCAGTTAACAACCTCATTTATAACGAACTCCCCTTCATTGTAAGGGGTTCTAAATCTAACCTCCTACATGGCTAAAGCTGGTGCTTCTACTGAAGGGTCGCTCGGCTGGGCCCTATCCAAACGGGTGGGATGCCATATGTTCGAACAAAGCCCCTTCTATTCAAAGGTTTCGCTCAAAGCCATTTTTAAAGTTTTGATGGGCATTTCTACTTTTCATGCAACAATTGTAACATTAATTATTGTGGTTCAACGATTTGTTCTAATTAAGTATCACGAAAATGTTGAAGACATAGAAAATAAACAAGGTAACATAAAGATTCAATGTAATAAATTTTGTAATGTCACATAATTGCACCTAAAGCCAATTTCATATTTTAGCACTTTACCTAGCATTTATTGCACCTAAACACATTTGTGATCAGAGCCTCATGGATTGGAATTTCACGATTCCAACTCCATGAGGTTCAATGACGAAGCAATAATAGTTTTCTGCCCCGTTCCTCGAAAACTAACATTTTGGATGCTTGCACGGTGCACGAACGGCTACGTGGCTTGGCAACGTCCTGATAGTTTTTTGAGTTTGAAACATGGTTCAATCTCAAAATATTGAATCGAGACACGTGTCTTTGTAGTAATATTATCGAGTGTAATGGCTCCTTCCACCCTTGCATGCAACAAAACTCCCTTTTTCTCTCATTTTGGGGGGTTCTCTCTCATTTTTGATCAATTCTCTTCTCAATATGAACCTCTTCTACTCTTTGCAATAATACTTCTACAACCGAAACTCTATCAGACTGAGGTCCCTCCAACAACCAAAGCTCTCTAGCAAGCATTCAATGGTGCATTCATTTGTTCAAGAGGGGACCGATGATTGTTGGTAATTCTCTCTTGCTCTTATCTATTTGCAAATAGATTAGATCTATTTGGTGGTGCGAGTTATCCTCCTCAAGCACGGATTGTTTTCACCACTTCCTTTCATTTATTTATTTTACTCTCTCTATCTATCTGGTTTTCCATGGAGGTGGGAACACCAAAATAGGGGTTTGACTGCGGCAAGCCCTGAAATAGCCCCACATTTTTTCCTATTCATTATGTGTGTAGGTTGCTGAATGGAGCTCGGAGGAAGGTTCCAAACACTTGTTCATTGTAAGTCCTCTCTTAGCTCTCCTTTGTACTTTGCCTCGTTTTCTATTTTCTATTTAGTTATTTTATTAAACAAACCTCAAATTTGTGTTAAAAAGTGAGGTTTTAGCTACTCTTCCTGAGTTATAATGGGTTATCATCAATGAATGGGCTGAAATCAATGAAAACACCATAACAAAACCATATGCCATACTCTCAACAATCTCGTCAATGGAAAACAAACTTCCAACAAGGGTGTGTTCTTTTTTAAATAGTTAATTGTTGTTGAATGAAAGATTGTTTCAATATTGATTCACCCCCCTCTCAGTACCATTGCACGTGTTCAACATATAAGTTATCACAGAAGTTTCTAGAACTTGTAGAATGGAGAATGTGTTGCTACAATCAGGGTAGTTTAGAGAAATGGTCTGCATTTCTCCGCATTTGCAGTTATTGTCCTATGGCTTGAAGGTTGAGTTTATAGGGGGAGAAATGCCACAAATCTAAAAGGATAAATTGTTGACCTTTGCCATTAATGTCAAAGTGGGAGAAAGAAAACTCAAAATGTTGTATCTTCCAAGGGGGAGAAATCAATCTAAGGGGGGGAAATGTATTCGTATGTGTCTAATTGGTTTTATGGGTGGCCCAACATTTTTCTCTTTGCCATCAATGACAAAGGGGGAGATTTTTGAACAAAGGTTGTCATTTATGTCAAATGTTTTCATTGATGTAGTAAGAGGATTGTGTCATGGAGTACTTGAATTATCATTATATTGAACCCTTGACTTATCATTTTGAGTTGTAAATATTTGTAGAAATATGTGTTACTAGTTAAATAGTTCCATAAGTGTGTGTAACTAAATTGTATTCTTGCAATATCATGCATGTATCTATTCACTATGACAATGGTGGTCTGAAAGTCTGTACTAGAATGTTTCAGCTTAGTTCTTAGTATAGAGAGATTTCTATGGAAATACAATTATGGTCAGCATTTCTTTCAGAAACGTAGTTTGGATTTGCGATTTCAAAGGAGAGTATATCTACACTAGTTCTATCATATTCTTGAGTTTTTGGAGGATATGTTGAACATGTGAAAATATTGTAGCAATAGAAGGTTCTTTGTTCTTGTCTATCAACTAGTTGGTGTTCAAGGCTTATGTGGTAACGAATAGTAGCATGTGGAATTCAAATCTTGCATGTGGTGTCAAGATAGGACATGGTTAAGGATCCTATGGTAGAGCATGACATTATGTTCTTTTGGTGGCAACAAAATTTGATTTTGGATTGACCTGTTGGGTGATCCCACAATAATGGTTTACAATTTTTGGCCAAACTTGACATTAAATTGATTTTTTTAACTAAATCTTCACTTTCGGGCACTTATAGCTGCTAAACCATGAAGAATTTGAAGATGATGCAAACTAGCGATTTGCGACATTTGGTATTGATTATATGGGAAAAATAGGTTTTGAAGGGACTTGAAACCCTTTACATCACATTACATCAAAATGCTGCTATGAAAGAGAAAACTCAATAAAGCATAAGTAGCAACCATCAACCAAAAAAAATCAACCGAATAGTAGGAAAGCATAAACAAAAAAATAGTACATAGATACATAAATCACTTCATATTATTCTGGGTATTGGCCACCTCAATCTCCTGATTATAGTGTAGGTTAACCATATGCATCAACTCTTTTTTTTCTTCTTCAAATGTCTTCCTTAGGCACCCCCTTGTTCTAGTACTTGAGCACTTAGCCTCCTCTTTGAAATTCTTCTTCCCCTTCCCCTTAGAAGTGTGATCCTTCTCAAGCATGTCTACAAAGTGCATTTGATCCTCACGAAGTTGACTGATTTTTCCAAAGAGAACTTTGAGAGAGTCCACACAATTCTTTACAAAACTATGGCTAATCTACAGGAGCTTTTTGATGTCCTCATTTTTTTCCTTGATCTTTTCCTCCATTACACCAAGGTGGCTTTCAAATTGGGCTTTGAAAACAAAAAGTGAACATTCCAAATCCACCAACCTCTCAATGAGAAGGTATGAGGAAGACCCCTTCGGTTGGTTAGACATGTTCTCCTTGAAGCCCTTGATTTTAATGTTGACCTTGTTGAATTCCTACAACACCCATTTAGCAAGTTTAAAGGTGCAAGTAGCACTAGACCAAGCCATGTCCAATAGCTCATACATGGTAGTGTTATCATCATCAAAATAAGAAAAATCCTCACACAAAGGATTAATATTTAAAGGCTTTGGCTTGCCATGGTTCGGGTTCTCACCTACATCCTCCCGCACATACCTTTCACCCAAGGCACCCTCACTGCCCAAATCCATGAAATTTTGTCTGTAGATTCTAAATATATATATTTTTAAAAATTTTGGAATCAGATTGCATTTCTTTTTCCATCTCCTTCGAAAACTAGTTTTTAACAGTAAACACCATTTTTAAAGAGTGATATTCATCGTAAACAACATAACTTTTTTCTATGAAGGATACCTTATTTTTTGAATTTAGATATAATTATGATATTTCTCCAGCATGTTCATATTTGGTTTCATAGTGTTTTATTGAATATTATTTTCTTTTAATTAAAGTTTCTTTAATTCAAACCACCATAATTTAGACATAGTGACCATATACAACATAATATTTTTTTTTGTATGTATAGAATTCAATTTTTATTGCTGGATCAAGGACATCAATACTTAGAACAAACATATTTTTCATTTTTTTTTGATAATATATTTTTTGCACATGTGCAGAATAGAGAGCTTGATTTTCAGTGAAAAACCTATGTTTAATTAAACTAAAAAAATAAAAATAAAACCAAAATATATTAAAATTATATTTGATGGATAGCTTGTTTTGAGGACTATAATCATCCAGTTGGGTTTGTGAAGTTGATTCCATTTTCATCTTCAACTCAAGCTTCGAAAGGAAAAAAATTGCAAAAAATTGCTAGAGGAGAGGGAGAAGGGTGAAAAAGGGTGTTCAAGTGAACCCCCAAGACCCCTTCAAGGAAGGGGTTTTCTAGAACCCTCCATTTTTCCATTTCCCCTTGATTTCATTAAAATGTGCCAAATGGGGTTGCATCACATTTTCTCGAAGGGTTCAAGCAAACCCTTTTTTGGGTTTGCTCAACCCCCCTCAAGCGAACCCCTAAAAACCAAATTTTTTTTCCTTGGGAGCATTTTTGTAATTTTTCTTCATGAAGGGAATTGTAAACCACTATTGTGGGATCACCCTGTTACACATTTCATGTAATTTTAATTTAGGTCCACCTTATGTCATTTTGGTTATTTGCGGACCCCTAGCTGACATATAAGAAGTGTTAATGTAATGCCATGTATATATTCATTAGTCTAATGGATGCATAATGTGAAATTTTTGATGAAGTACAAAAATGAAAATACAAGGAGATAGTCATGAAGCTAGAGTTATTCAATGTGAGTTGCATTTCAAAGGGTGCACTATTATTAGAAGATCATTAGAAGTGTGGAAGAGTGTTTGTAGCTAGTCTAGAAGTGTATGAGGTGTCTTAGCTACAATTGAAGATCCACAAGTTTTATCTCTATAATTTGGTAGGACTGGTGGTCTACCTGTTGTACTGATTCAATTGAGGATTGGTGTCTCCAGTAGGTTGGTTCCTACAAACACAATAAGGGATTGGTGTCTCTGGTAGGTTGGTGCCTACTTCATATTGTAAAATTCACTTGTATATTTCTACTTTGTGAGGTTGGATCTAATAGTAGATACAAGCAACTATTCTCACCATGGTTTTCCCATCTTGGGTTTCTACGTATATCTGGTGTTCTTATGTGTAGATGTGTGTGCATATGTTTTTCCTCGATCATTAGTATCTTCTTTGATTTAGACTTCATTTCTGATATGTGCATTTGAGTTAAGAGTTTTGAATAGATTTGATCTACTAATTCACCCTCCCCTCTTAGTAGATTGTGTGCCCTTCAATCTCCAATCTATATAACACTTTAGGTAACTTGGACACAAATTGTTATCATCCATCTCATATTAATCATCCTTTTGAATTCATCATTAAATGTTTTATCTACAATATCCCATTTGATGAACCCTAGTTTAGTATAGAAAGGAATGCCAAATTCCATTCTTAGGGTATCTACACTTAGGTCCACAAAAACTCTTCCTCCCACAATCACTCGTCTCGTTTCTACATGGTAGTTCCTCGTATACTCCATCACTAATTTTAGACATTGAATGGATATAGGAAAACTTCCAACCTTATCCAACCAATTTAAAACATATTTTTGTGCCTAGTTAGTTGCATTGTTTTCTTTAATTCTTTGGTGAAAATAATCAATGTTAACATGACCTAGATTTGTGTTGGATATGTCTCCATTAGTTGGGGTGATATGAGAGGGGAAATACATCCCTTTGAACTCATAATTCATTTCTCTCAACCTTTTACTCATTTACCCTACATGATAGGTAAAATCCCATATTACCAATTTGTTTATCTAAGGTCTTTGGTAATTATCATTGAATTGTTATCATAGTTGGTTTAATTACTAATTTTTTTAGCTTAATTATCCATTAACTAGGGTTTTCTATGGTTCCAAAACTAGGTTAAGTTATGGATTTTAGTTTTTTTTCCACATTGATATAATTTTGCACACATATTACTTAATCTTTTCTAAAATTCAAATTTATAGAAGAAATTATAAATATTTCCTACCATGGTTCCATGAGGTACATACTTGAATTTGTAGAAATCAAACCTTTCATATGGAATGTTTATAACTTTGGAAATTCTTTTCCTCTTTCTCGTTGGTGTTGAGAACATATTGTTTTGTAACTCAATCAATGTTCTTCACTCATCCTTGCTTCTTCAAGGGAATTTTATGCTTTTTGGATGTTCTTAGAATTCTCATGTGTTCTCAAAATATTTGGTGATGAAAATATGATGAATAATCGAAATTAAAATTAGAAAAAATCAAGGGAATTGGGAATGCATTCAATGCACGTAGAGATTAGATGGGAATTAATGCCACATGTAGGAATTCCACTTGTGGATGTTTGAACTAGAACTCCACCTTTTTATATGAACCTTAAATTGAAATATTGGGTTGAGTAAGATGGTTACTTTGTACACCGAACATCTTATTACCTTTTAATATGCTTTTGTGATATTTTTTCTAGTGAACCAATTACATTATGAGATTGAAATTTTAGGTTCATATAGATACAACTTTTCCACAAATAGCCCCTTTTGTGGGAAGTATACCTTCAACCGGGCTTGTGGAGAATTTTGAGTGAGTTATTTTATTTTCCCTTAGAGATCTAATTCAAATGAACAATTATAAGGCTAATGTCATAAAAATAAATGGTATCAACATGACATATTCATCTAGGTTGATGAGGAGATGGGAAAATGACATCATCAAGATGTAATGTTGACATCATAAATGTGCAGATTCTGTAGAACCTTTTATAGGACTTGTCATGGTTTGGATGAAAGATCTATACCCCCAAGAAACAGGTAATGTCATGATTAAGTAATAAAGGTATTGCTAACAAAGAATTCTAAGTGAACCCAATATTTGACAAGGGGTATAGGAATCTAGTTCACTAGGCAAAGGAATGTTTGCAAGGAAAGGACAGTGTAATGATGAAGTCATTGATCTACGATGTGTGGTAAATATTGAGTTAGCCAATTATACTTAATATTTACTTTTTTCAACTTTTACAAATTATAAATTTGAGATCATTAGCTAACAATGATAAATATCAACTGAATCAGCGATGTGGAAAAAAAATACAGTATTGGTTTTGAAGCAATTGTAAAGATGAAAGCTGCATGTAAATATTTTCCTTGTTTTAACACATTTTAACAAACTGGGCTTAATTTTCAAGGCTCTTTCTAACCATGATGAGACTTTGGCACTTGGGATGAATAAATTTTTAGAACTTTATTGATCTTGTGGAAATTGCTAATGCTATAGGGTGGATCTAAACCTAAGGAAAAGAGGTGGTCCCCATTTTGCTAAAAGCTAAATGTGGCATCCTGAGTATAAGAACAACATAACCTTGTTACTTTCAATCCCATTACTAGGGCCAACCTTAGTAGATCCCTTGTCCCTACCACTTCTCTTATTGTTCAAAATCCTCTTGTTGATCACCTTATTTTTGAAGCTATCCCCTTAGCAATTTAAACAAAGGAAAATATCTAGATATTGAAGGTTTCTTGAATGTGTTTTGTGAACCCTATATTAAGAATCCTAACAATATGGATGATGAGCATGCTAACAAGGTTAAGAAGGGAAGTGGTAAAACTATTGATAAATTTTTCAATATTGGTTTGTGCTTTACTTATGAGGTGATACACTCTAAACTACAAGCTATGAAGATAATTTAGATCTGCAACATAAAAATTTTAAGTGGTTTAAAAAATAAAAATAAAAGGATGAAGTTGAAGGATGGATGCCCTCTACAAATAGGTTAATGATGATACACTAGAAGTTGATATCAAAATTAAAAATTTTCTAAAAAGGAGTAGGCCAATACCACTAAACTCAACATTATGTTCTCTAAGATTAATGATATTAAAGAAATAATGAAGGTGTTCAAGAAGAATCAATATTTTCTAATAATATTTGTGGATAAGGTCAACAACCTTAATAAGATTGGTCACTGTAAAGAATTTTATTGTTGGTAGTGCCATGATTCATACAAAATTTCTTAAGAGGAAAGGACAACAAGTTGTTGGCCATCTGAGTAAAAGAACTCACTCCTAACAAGTGTAGAAGAAGACCTTCAATCTCTTAGGGATGAATGAGATGTGTTCAATGGATTAAAAGAGTTG
The DNA here is from genome assembly GCA_007258455.2 of Sequoia sempervirens. Classification (NCBI taxonomy): domain Eukaryota; kingdom Viridiplantae; phylum Streptophyta; class Pinopsida; order Cupressales; family Cupressaceae; genus Sequoia; species Sequoia sempervirens. The sequence continues at coordinate 10,414 of VDFB02286609.1, forward strand.
TCTTCTAGTTAGTTTAATATTGTTGTTTGTCTACTATGCTATTAAATTTTTGCTACTATTTTTATTTCATGAACCACACTCCTTGTGGGATTCAACTTCATTTTTTTTATTGTTGGTGCTTTGTTTCTTATTTCCCCATTGTTTAAGGGTTTGGACCTTTACAAAAACCATCTTTACTAGTAATGTCAAAAATAACTATTTTATTCATACTTAAAACTTGCAAACTGCAAATGGAGAGAATTTCTTACATTTATAAATTTTCAATAAAATAGACTACTTAACCTTTATTTTCCAAAATAAAGTTTGCGCGAGTAATAAATTATTTCTCCTAAAGTAAATCATTATTTTGACTGATTTCTAATTTAATATACATAGATAAAACTAATTAATTATTATTATATTTTTCAAATCTTATCTACTAGAGAATATTTATGATTTATTTCCACAAAACTAATACTAATTTATCATCCATGAAAATTATTGATTCAAAATTTTTATGTTTATGATAATTTCGTACTCAATAATCCAAATGATAGTTAAGATACATTAAAATACAAGTATGATTATATAGCTTAAGGTGTGCATCACACCTAAAAATGGAGATTCTTATTGCAATGTAAAATCCCACATGAACTAGAAAAATTGTTAAGAATCCTTGGAGTTTGCCAAGGTGGTCAAACCATCCATTTAACCTTTTGGCTCAATGACAATTAATGATAAAGAATGTTTGTTCTTAGAAATGTGGGTATGGTTAATAAAATATATGTGAATTATGCTATATGTTCATGGAATCAAGGGAGGTGAATAAACCCAATTATAGTACTAATTGTAGATGTTGTTTGCACAACATGCCCTCTTTTGTTTATGAGATAATAAGGAATGCCTATTTCAAAAATCTTGATTTTGGTTTTGCAAGTGAAATTGCTAGGTCTTTCTAAGGAGGACGTTATAGCCTTTTCCCCTTGGATTGCAAAATTCTATTGTATCTTTATTCAATCATTTACTCTTGTATACAAGATCTTCATTCATGTTTGGCTATAAGTCCTAGTTAGGTTTAGGAGGTTATATTTTGGGATTGTGACTCCATAAATTCCTTTGGCATCATTTGATTGGTAAGTCTTCTTTGTTGAAATTTATAAGTTAGTTTACATCATTGCATTTTGGAGCCTTGAAGGGGTACATGTATTTGTAGTTTGTTGTATCAAATCGATTATGTTTGTTTGGGCAAGGGCTGGTCTAGTCTCTTCATTGGTCTTGGAAGTCCTATATGAATCTTTAGTCTCTAAACTTCTCAATGACTACAAATATTTTGGTTCAAATTCATACTTTTCGTACCCAATGTTCTTGTAATTAGATCAAATCTCTTACATTTAAGTGAGGAATTCATTTTAATGAAATTGATGAGCTTCAATTAGTAATTACCTAATTTATAAGTGAGTCTTTATAGACTCTTTATAATTGTTACCATTAAAGTTCACATGTCCAATGTTGAAATCCCTATTCATGATGACCATCATAACTTTATTAAAAAAGAAACCCTAATCTTACATTTAGAAATCCTTGCTTATCCTATTCAAATCTATTACTTCAATTGATTGCTGAAGAGAGAAAAAAGCACCTAAATTTTTGCAAGAGGGTAATGTGTCCACCCACCTATTATTTGATGGTGGTCAAAACAAACCCAATAACCCATATTTAGATCATGCCTATTGATTTGGCCCATGGACATCAAGTGTTAGATCTTCCCTCCCACAGTACTCTCCACTTGACCTTTTTTGTGGTTGTAGGCCCTTTCATTTTCTATGCGCTTTCATGTTAAAGCATTGTTGATAGGCCAGTAGTGACGATCCACCATTTACCCCTTACCAGTGCATAGCACACAATCTTTAGTCACCGGGACGTGTCAGCTCTTTTGTGCATTACTTTATGTGGAGGCGACAACACTTGGATATTCAACTACAACGACAATTTGCCATCTCTGTCAAAGCAATGATATGAGGATACTCATGCCAGGAACAATTGTCAAAAGGATCAATACAATCTAGCTTTGCTTGTATACCATTATTGAGCCATTGACCTCACAGCAGCCTTCTTCAATTTTCTGCTACTGCTCTCCTGCCAACTCCCTGTGCTATGTGCTATGATTTGATTGGCCAATCCACAGTGGCCAGCATTTGGAAGTTTGCCATTGGGCACTTGTCATTCGATGGGTTGAACCTTCCATGAGATCAACACAACATGCATGAAGTTTAACTCTCCTCGCAACTCATAAGTCTCCCTCTTGTGATAAACTTTGATGTGTTTGCTTCTAAAGGAATGACAGCTTCATGAACAAAGAGAAACTACTTCATATGGTAAATACATTTAAAAAGGCCCATCTGAACATGAACAAAGAAGAATCAGCAAAATGGACACCCCATAAAGATTTGTGTCAATAGGAAATAGTTAATCTAGATGAGAAGAAAGCTTTTTTCTAGCCTTAAGTATCTCGGAAATGCAACCAAGGACCTTGAAATCAAGAAGTTTATCTTGGAGGAAGGTGTTATCCAATGAGATAGCAGATTTGAGCCTTGTTTTAAGATGAAATATAAGGGGATCTATATCATGAAGTGTGCCACATGAGATACAGACGTTCTTGCTTTGGGATATGAACACTATCAAATGGAGATCAAGATTGAGGAAGGGATAGCTGTTGCTAGATTTAAATATTTTTCTTATACCTAGGGATATGAGACCCAGCTTGAACCCAAGCCTTTGGATCATAAGTTTGACATTTAATATTATTAGCTAAGTTGTTGGGGCTTAAAATTCATTTAAAAGAGTAGTTGTCTATTTAAGACCAGCTAAATCATTGAATCAAAGTAGGAGACTCTTTTTTGAGTAATTTTTAGATTTTTAGTTATTTTTCTTTTATTTATTTGAGTTCTCCAAACAATGGGCAATGATGTTATGTAGGTATTTCTATAATTTAAATGAACATGATCAACTTTAAATGTAAGGTTCACCCTTTCACACAATGGTTGAAACTCCTTGTAATTAATGAATTATACAATTATATTTTGGTATGAATCATGTGATGTATGTCATATGAAGTATTTCATGTGAAGTATATTGTGTGACTCATGTGCATAAAATGTGAATTATGGTGTGGACTCAATCAAAAGAAAATGAAAACAAATTAAATAATTTTGATTAGTTATAATTGGGTGTAATGTTAAAATTTGGTGTATGAATTCAATTGTAGAGATAATTGCACAATGAGTAAAATTGTTGATCCGATATATCATTTATGTGATATTGTAAATATAATCTCATAAGGGTGTAGAAATCAAATTTTAACATCTCTTAGCCTATATCATGTGACTTTTCCATTCATAGTGATATTGATTTTTTTAAGATTTTTGTCAATAAATCCTTTACTCCATTAATTTGGATGCATAAAATGATGTTATATATTATATGAATTTGCTCCACTAGCTTTATTATGTTCTCATTCATGTACCTATGATCGTTTATACTTTTAGTATTAAAATTTTTCATGTAATTCAATTACTATCTCTTATTATTTAGTGTGAATGGAGATATTTGTTTTGAATTAGTAGTGTGGTTATGATTTACTAACAAAAAAATTGTAAATATGAATTGTCCTTATTTTGTTGATTTAAATCATTTTGATTAGATTTGATATAGTGAGATAACAACTAAAAAAATTCTAAGTGGAAACTTAACAAGTGTGAATGAGTCAACCTAGAAAGACTAATATTCTAGCTAATTTGATAATGACCCTATTTACACTAACAATCATGTGTATTCATATTTTCTCCTCTCTTATAATTATTGCATCCTAAGCATGTAACTAATTAGATGATAAATAAATCACACAACTTCCATAATCTATTTTTGTCTTATACGTGCAACTAAAAGAAGCTAACAAGGTCATTATCACTACCCATAAAATTTGGAGGCTCTAGAATCAAGGGGGTCAAGGCTACCCAATATCTTACATAACCTCCCTTAATAGCACAAATAAAATCTATAACCAAATATGGTGACCTTGACTTAGAAATATGGTGGGTTTAGAGGTCAAAACATTCTAAGAGATATACACCTATTAGATAATAGAAAATACTTGTAATATAATGCAAACTTGTAAAGATCTAATCCACGTGAACAAGAAAAATGTTGGAAGTTGGAAAGATAGAATAACTTCAAATGATAAAAATCATGATATAGTCCTAAAATTGATAAAGGGGTTTTTGTAAAAAACATGTTTAATTATCCAAAAATATTTCACCTATTCAACTACAATGGGTGTGTAAAAATACACAATATAAGTTATATTCTTAAATATTGAAATAAATAAATAAAATAAAATAAAATAAATGGACCACCTTAAATTGATAAAGATATAATTTATAATTAATGCATAGAATTCAAATATTGATATATGTTTGTGACAAAAAATGAACCTCAAAGAAATTATTTTGGGCTAAAATCAAGAAGTGGTGGCTTGGTGGGTGACCTAGACCTTGTCTAATAGTCAACAAGGTAGCCTTGACCTTCTAGGGAATCCTTGACCTTGTATAATATTCAGCTACAATCTTCAAGGGAGCTTCATCACTAAATTTAAGGGGTACTTTCCTAATATGAATAAAATTTGAAGAGATATGCTTTCTCTATAAATGACTTGCAAGACAATAATATGAGTGGACTCCCTACAAAAATAAATAATTAGAGGGGTATCTACCTTAGTTAATCCCCTTGTGGTATTTCAATCTTAATCAATGTATAAAAATAGGTGATAAATAAAATAATAAATTAATATATGAAATAAAATCATTCATATGCAAAGCATAAGTAAGTAAAACTTATGTGATAATGTCAAATGATGATGGAAACAATGCAAACTAGGTGGGATGGGAGAAATACAAGTTCAAAGGAAATGTGGAAACATAAAATCAAAATGATAATGTGGCTTCAAAGATAGAATATCTCAAGGAAAATATAGGATGAATAGTTTCTATTTAAGGTACTAGAGACTCCTAGTATGTCACGGATCTTCATAACAAGACTGTTAGAAATGAAAGCAACACTACTTCAATGGAAATTTGATTCAAATAAATTTTTGCAATATTTTAAGTGTGCAATAACAATGGAGATTGTAACATGAAATTGAAACTAATCTTCACAAAGATGCAAAATCAAAAAACTTAACACATAACACAATGACACAGTGTTTATCATGGAGAAAACCCTTTCGGGTAAAAAAATCCACATAAGAAAGAGGCACAATGTTTGTATTAATTTGCAAAAGATTGTACAATACAATAACACCACCAATCTCTCCTTTAGTCTTCAATATAACAACATTATGACAACACCTGAGTACCTAAAATATATATTGTAGTAACAAATACATGGAAAATACTTATAGACAATGTTTCCTCATCACTCAAAGTGTCCACACTCTCTCTCCTCCAAGTGTCCCACATGCAAGCATGAAAATGGCACCAACATGCAACTTCCAAGTGTCAAACTGTAACCCATCCAAAGTTGGGCATTCATATCCAAGAATGGCATCTTATAGCATCTTATGATGCATCATAACCATCATAGATACCTCCAACATGCATCCTATCCAAGATAGGTGTATGGGGCTAAATATAGCAAATATACAACTAACATATCCATCATATGCGTCATAGAATCTCATAATCTTATGACAACTTGCAACTGTCATAGATTCACTTACCAAACATTATGACAGTTGTCATACATGCCAAAAATAGTAGATTCCTCAAGGGAAAATGTCTACCCTCATTTACTTTGATTTTTTACAATTGCCAACAGTAAATGTCACTCCGTAATTACCTTCGGTGACTTCGAAATTACCAGGGCTGTTAGTGAAACTAGTATATCTCCTCATGGATAATTACAAATTACAAATAATAAATGGAATAAATACAATATTGGGATTTATAATGTTAATGGAATCTTGTCCCAACATTCTCCCACTTGACATTATACATTGTAAATCAACCCATAGGAAATCAAATGAAAAAAAAATCGTGCACTAGAAACAAGGCACATGGCTTCTCTGCACCACACGAACTTCTCTATGCTCATAGGTTTGGTCAATGAATCTGCAAAATTCTCCCGAGTGTCTATCTTCTTCATCTCAATGTATCTATTTGCAACCAAATCTCAAACAAAGTGATACTGAACATCAAAATTCTTAGTCTGAGCATGATACATAGGATTCTTAGCTAAACAGATAACACTCTGGCTATCACAACCAATTTGAATGATCCAACAATCGAATCCAATCCCTGTACACAGTATCCTCAACCAAACTGCCTCCTTAGAGACATGAGTAGCAGCCATATACTCTGCTTCTGTGGTGGAAAAAGAAACTGTGGGTTACCTCTTACTCATCCAACTCACTTCACCTCCAAACAGAGCAAAAACATAGCCACTAGCGGACCTTCGACTATCCAAGTCACCTGCCCAATCTGCATCGACAAAACCCTGTATGTCCAAAGATTTATCAACACTATTAGTACCAAAATAAACCAAACAATGATCAGGAATACCTACAAGATATTTAAACACCCTCTTGGCATAATTCCAATGTTGTCTACTAGGTTTAGAAATAAATCCGCTGAAGACTCCCACTAGTTGGGAAATATTTGCCTAGGGAAAATCGTTGCATACATCAAAATCCCTACAACACTAGCATATGGCACATTATACATATCCTCAAGGTCATCCTCAGTCTTTGGACACATATCTAATGAAAGCTAAGGACCAGTAGGTAAAGGAACTCTAACTGGGTTACAGTCTTGCATACCAAACCTCTGTAAAATAGTATTCACATACTTACTTTGTGATAACCAAAGCTTTCTGTTACCTCTATCCCTTTTGATCTCCATTCCCAGAATATACCTGGTAGCTCCAAGATCCTTCATATCAAATGCACCTAGAAGTTGGGCTTTAAGCTCATTGATCATATCCTTAGTATTGTTGAAAATAATATGTCATCAACATACAAAGCAATAACCAACATAGAATCACCAACATAATACATTTAAACACAACGATCCTCCTCACTTCTAACAAATCCCAATTTCAAAACAAATGAATCAAACTTTTGATACCACATTCTGGGGGATTGTTTTAAACCATAAAGAGACCTCTTCAACTTGCAAACCCAATGTTCTTTTCCTTTTACCTCAAAACCTGTAGGTTGTTGCATATATATTTCTTCTTCAAGATCTCCATGCAAGAATGTAGTCTTAACATCCATTTTCTCAATCTCCCAATCATAAGTTGTAGCAATGGATAAGATAAATCTAATAGAATTTAATTTAGCAACAGGAGAGAATATCTCACCAAAATCAACTCCCTCTCTTTGGGAGTAGCCCTTGGCTATCATTGTATCCTTGCACTTCTCCAATGAATCATCTGCTCCAAACTTCTTTGTGAAGACCCACTTACATACTATGGCCTTTCTTCCTTTCAGAAAATGAACAAGATCTTAGGTGTTACAAGAGTCTAAAGTCATCATCTCCTCTTGCATGGCTAAATACCAAGACTCACTATCATCTACAGAAATAGCTTCCTTGTAAGATCTAGGTTCATAATTAGTACTCAATAAAGCATATGCACACTATCAACTGGAGTCCATTGTCTTGTGGATCTCCTCAAGGGTGGAGTAAGAGACTCAATTGGTTCTTCTGCATGATCATCTAGACCAACTTCTTCTATAACAATAGACTCATCTTCATTAGAACTACTCAAATATTCTTCTTCTTCTTCACCCCCCAATCCATCATTCTGTTCTTCTTGAGGTGCATCTTGTTGCTCTAAATCAAAGTGCACCTTCTTTACCTTTTCTTCTTTTTCTTTTAGTTGCCCAGGTTCAGAAATAGCTCTAAGTTCCCTGAAAATAACATCTCTAGAAAAGATAATCTTGCAAGTTAGTGGATTCCAAAGCTTATAACCTTTCACATTATCACCATATCCAATGAATGTACACTTTTTAGCTTTTGGATCCAACTTAGATCACTTTTCCTTAGGCACATGAACAAAAGCCTCACAACCAAAAACCCTTAAATGTGAAATTCAAGGTTTCTTACCTGTCCACACTTCATAAGGTGTCGAGTCAACATCCTTACAAGGAGATCTATTTATCAAGTAGCAAGCAATACACACACAACCTCTACCCAAAAGCATTTATCCAATTGTGCATCACTCAACATACTTTTGGCCCTTTCCATAATTGTTCGGTTCATCCTTTCTACAACACCATTTTGTTGTGGTGTATACAGAGTTGTCTTTTGTATGACTATACCCGCATGCTTACAAAACTCATCAAATTCCTTAGAGCAATATTCCCCTCCATTGTCAGATCTTAATATTTTTATCTTCAAACTTGATTGGTTCTCTACTAAGACTTTGAATTCCTTAAACTTAATGAAAACTTCAGATTTATGTTTCATAAAATAAATCCATGTATATTTGGATACATCATCAATGAAGGTGACAAAATAACGATATTTTCTAATAGATTCAATATCCACAGGCCCAAACACATCCATATGAATAATTTATAATTTCTCTTTTTCTCTATTACTTCTTGAAGAAAATGATTTTATGTTTTGTTTACCAAATACACAATGCTCACATAAATTGAAGTGCTCATCAGAATAGGAGAAACCATCCAACAAATTTTTATTCTTAATAGTTTTTAATACATTATTGCTTGTGTGGCCCAATCTACGGTGCCAAAACGTACATGCATTTTTAGTATTGGTCTTGGATACATAGGAGGCATTACAAACTGTAGTGGCTTCAAGCTTGAACAGGTTTCCCAATCTCTTCCCCTTCGCTACCACCAAGTTCTTTCTCACTAATCTACAACCATGCTTGTCAAAAGTCACATGCATTCCCAAATCATTCATCTTTGAAACAAAAATCAGATTTCTAGTTAATTTAGGAACATGATAAACTTTAGGGAGGGTTTTAATCCTCCCATCACTGAAACACAACAATACCTTACCTTCTCCAACAATCGGATATGAAGAGTTGTCTCCAAGGTATATATTACCTCCATCATATTTTTCATATGTGGAGAACCATTCCTTATGCAAGGTCATATGGAACAAGCATCCTGAGTCAACCAACCAGTGATGATTAGCAACAACATTACAAGTAGAAATTAAAACATCTTCACTTGCATTCGAGGACTTATCAGAAGCACTCTTCCACCGTTTCTTTGGGTTTCTGCACTCCTTCTTTACATGTCCCCTTTTACCGTAGTTCCAACACTTAACTTTGTTCTTCTTTCCAGAAGTCTTAGATCGGCCCTTAGACTTTTCCTTAGCCCCTTTTTGATCTCCTTTTAGTCCCCTTTCCTTAGACCTCCCCCTAATGATGAGAGCATCCCCTAAACTATTTGAGCTCTTCTTCCTTAGTTCTTGTGCTAGTAAAACTAAAACAAGGGCATCCAACTTCAGATCTATGAGGTTAGTAGTGATAGCAAGGATATCATTCTCCCAGGACTTAGGTAAAGAACAAAGTTCAGCAGGAACATTTATCTTCCTTATGAACTTCAACATCTACTAAAGCAATTTGAATCATCAATAGATTAAAATAATTTAAATTATTTGAAACCGACTCACCCTCTTTCATTTTCAAAGAAAAAACTTTCATTTTAAATAAAGTTTATTTACCATTCTCTTGGCTTGGTAGATCTCACCCAACCAATTCCACAATTTATATGCGGTCTCTTCCTTTGTGTCATTCAATAGGACAGAGTCTGAAAGACACAACTGAATGGTTCCCCATGCCTTCTTATCCAATCTATCCCACTCATCTTGATAGACATCATCGGGTTTCTTCTCTTTTTGAACAACCAACCATTGGTTTCTTTCTTCCAACAAATCCTCCATTTTCAGCTTCCACAACTCACACCCTGTTCCATTGAACTTTTCAATGTCCAAACGAGAGGTTGATGCAACGATGGATGCAACCATAATTTCAATGCAAGATATGCAAAAAAATGCAACCAAATCTCCCACTGTAGCTACAAATTCCACACTACCACCCAAGAGTCAAAGCTGGCCAGGCTCTGATACCAAATGATAGAAATGAAAGCAACACTACTTCAATGGAAATCTGATTCAAATAAATTTCTGCAATATTTTAAGTGTGCAATAACAATGGAGATGGGAATATGAAATTAAAACTATGCTTCACAGAGATGCAAAATAATAAAACTTAACACATAACACAATGCCACAGTGTTTATCATGGAGAAAACCCTTTCATGTAAAAAACTCCACACAGGAAAGAGGCCCAATGTTTATATTAATCTGCAAAAGATTGTACAATCCAATAACACCACCAATCTCTCCTCCAGCCTTCAATCTGACAGCATTCTGACAACACCCGACTCTTCTCCCCGTTTGACATCAATGACAAAGATACACATTTTCTCCACACAAAATCTGAACCACATTTTTGAACATTTGACTACTCCCCTTGAGTAGCAGCCACCACAACATCAATCCAGATCAAGATATGATTATGAAATGAATGGACTGATGCAAGTCAATGCATCTTAATTCTGATTAGGAGGGGTAATTACCCCTAGCTTCCCTCTAAGATACTCAAAAGTATCCTTAGGCAAAGGCTTGGTAAATATATTTGCAATTTGTTCCTTGGTAGGCACATACTCCAATCTGACTTCCTTTTCACTCACCTTCTCTCTCAAAAAGTGAAACTTGATAGATATATGCTTGGTTTTTGAATGTAGCATTGTATTCTTATAAATGTTAATTGCGCTTGAATTATTACAAAATATAGCAAAAGGTTCATCATACACAACTCTGATATCTTTCAACAGCTACTT
>VDFB02286610.1:0-14051 GCA_007258455.2 Sequoia sempervirens
TTCTAATTTTAAGAGAAGGAAATTGATGCATTACCTTTGGATTTGCATGTTAAACCATTATACTTCCATGAATAGTGTAATTGCTAAGCAATTAAGTAAATGATGTTTGACACTCAATGTACTTTTGAATGGATATATGGTGGCTTTGAATTGTTGACACACACAAAGATTGATAACCTTGAATTTAGGCTCCAAATGTCAGTCATTAGATTTAAGTTCACAATGTGGACTCTTTGATTGCATTTTAAGTAACCTAGGATTCATGTTTTGAAAGCTTCATTACTTCTTGCCAAATATCGATGGGCGAAGTCCTTTGTAGCTAATGAATCAAAATTGACCTCAATGTAGGTTGACATGTAGGTATGGTGAATACCATATAATATATAATTAATTTTACTAAAACATTTTACTTTTAAGCTATGCTAAATTTTACATTTGAATGTATAACAAATATGATTTTATGATGTTAGAAATGGGACCTTTTTTTTTAATAAGATAAAATGTTCATAGTTTTTAGTATGCTAAATTTTGGTTCATTGGTGTCTCGACAAACATGTATAGGAAGAATTATTTTCTAACATGATATACATGACTGCATGCATTAGAAACTATTGATATCAAAGCTCCTCTTAGGAAGGAAATGGATATGAAAGTACATCTAACCTGTCCTTTTGAAGAGAAGGTGTCTCTTTACTATAAATTGTACATTTTTTTCTTTGGTTTGGCATTAGTGAAATCTATGCAACATAGAGAGGGGAATATAGGAAGAGAGATGAGAAATGGAAAAGAGGGAACAAGAGAGAGGGAGAAAAGAGATATGGAGGGAAATAGAGATAGATAAAAGAGGGGGAGAGGGAGGTGAGGAAAAAAGAGATAGTGGACACAAAGAGATATATAAATAAAAGTAAAAGAGTTAGAGAGATAAATAGGAGAGAGGGAGATAGAGATATAAATATAGAGAGATATTGATAACAAAAGCAATAGCGAGATAAGATAAGAGATAGAAATATGATATACAAAGGGAAAGAACAATAGAGAAGAGAGAATAACTTTTGATCAATGATTTTGTGTCAAATATCCAATTCGTAGATAATGAATGACGGACCTCTTGAATTCAAGATTAAATATTTTAAATATTATGGATGTTTGTAAGGATGTATGTGTATTAGGAACTTAGACATAATGTATGAGAAAAATAATATTAATTATGATATTGCTATCAAGATTCAACCTTTTAATTTTTCAATTCAAATTCATTGACCCATGTTTCATGAGTAGTGGTTCACAAGAACCAATCTCTCATGATAATGAATGATCCACTTAGCACTCATTACATCTAGTTGATGATCATACATGTCAAGAATTGGGCCCAAGTGAAATGTGATGAGTAGTAATTTTATTAATATTATTTCATTAGTAATGGGATAAAAATAGATAATTAATCAAATAACTTTCGAGATTTATTCAATCAATTATAGAGGAAATGGTTGAAGAGGTCAAATTGTTTTAGGTAAAATGGTGATGTATGAATTTTGAGTGTCTACACAATGCACCTTGGGTTTTGTAAGAAGTGAATGTTAAACATTAATGATTATTTCAAATAATTAATGGTGCTCCTTTAAGATAGACCTTTATTGCCTAGATCAATGTTACATAAGGGGAAGTATTTTCCTTATTTAGGTCCTTTGTATGATCATGCTATTGTACCTACAGTTTGGGGCATTTACATAGTCATGCCATTTCCCATTTATTTTTGCTCATAAGGAAAGTATTTCCTTATCTCATCCTTTGTATGATCATGCTATTGTACCTACCTGATTTGGGGCATTTACATAGTCATGCCATTTCCCATTTATTTTTTTTCTCATTTAGAGAATGGATTTATATAGTCACATATTCACAAATGACATAATCTTATGAAAATTTAGTCCTCTCCCCCCGTGTTATTTACTCATCCACTTACACTTATTCTTACACATTTATTTATAACCATACATTAATTGTGAATATTCATGCACCTATCCCAATACATATGTTTTCCATATTGATCTAAGATTTTCCACATCCTCAATCATTTTCATAGATTTTGGGTCAACCTTGAGACCATAAAGTTGATCCCTAAAATCGTAAAGTTTAAACATAAGTTATAGGAAATTTTTACCTATTCATTTCCCACTAAGGGATAACTAAACACATGTACACATAATTTATTAATATGCCCTTGTATTTAAACCTATTTTATAACATTCATTTTACATCTCTTCAGCATTTAAGCATTTATTCCTACACATTTATTTATAATGTAATAAAAATGTGCACACATTCCTTGATATATTCATGGAAATGATGCATTAATAATACGTATTCATGAACTTATCCCTATACATACGTCACAAACATTTATCTAAGTCTTTCCACATCTTGGGTCACTTCCATGGGTATGTGGTCGACCCTTTGGATACAAACTTGGTCCCTAAATCTCAAAATTTAAGCATCCTTTCTAGGAAATTATCACTGATTTCTTTCCCACTAAGGTCCAACTAAACATGTGTATACCTATTTTATTACCATGTCCTTGTATTTAAAGCCTATTTATTACATTAATTTTACATCTCCTCATCATCTAAGCATTTATTTGAATACCATTTCTGTATAAGAAAACATTTTAGTTTGGTGCAATAAAATGTACCTTGATTTCCGCATTCATACTAGAAATATTATTAAACTAAGGCTTCCTTACTATCTCCAATCCTTTTATATAGTTTTTTAGATCAATCTAGGAGAACTCGTCTCCTAGTGACATTAATAATCCTCTAAAAGTAATTTTGAAACATTGCTAATCTTTATAGTAAAGTAGTAAACAAAACAATTAATTGTGAACTAGGTCAGTCAAAAAGTAGAGACACAACAAAATATGAATCTACAAATGTAGAAGTGACCTAAAGATATGGACTTGACTTGCATAATTAAGATTAGTTATTCCTAATATAAGACAAAATATTGATATATATTCATCATTTCTAAATCCAAAACACTCCAATTTCAATGTCTACAATAAATCTATCTATCATTTTTATATCTAAAAATAAATCTCTTTTATTATTACATTTGCACTTCATATAATTAACTTTTAATATTTATATTTCTTAATATCTCTATCTTATCCAAGAATCTAGATTAAATGTTGCTTATGCCCATGGATTATGGATTTCGTTTAGTCTTAAGTCTAGGCAAAGTTTAGTCATTCTCATATCTTCACTTTGAAGAAACAATTGTTTACCAATTCTTTCTCTATGAATGTGAGGTAGGCGTTATGAATCATCACCATTGAAAGAAGATTCTTATCTTGGTTTCACGTAAAGTCAAAAAGAAATAGCAAACATTATTGAATCCAAATGTTGGAAATGGTGAAGCTCGCGCATGCCAACGAAAGACAAGGTCTGGTCCCCCCACCTTACGGAACGTAAATACAAATTTTTACTCTATTTTCTTTCTTTCTCGTGCTTTGATGGTGTAGTACGTCCAACATGCCATCTAATTCAACTTTCCCTTTTCGACGAGTCCTTTCAATGTGCCAAATTGTCAATAACTCTGCCAGAGTCTTGTTAACTGATTAGCTGTGCACCTTCCCCACCAGCGACTACTCTTCGATTTTGACTTTCTTTTCAAGGCTATCTAATTCAACTTTCCTTTTCGACTGGCCGCTTCTAGAGTGTTGAGTCAGTAAGTCATTCATACACCCTAATCTAAGTCTTGAGTCAATAAGTCGGTTGTACACCCTAATCTCAGAGTCTTGTGGACTGATGAATCTGTACATAGACATGCGAGGAACATGACTTGCACCTTCCCCATAAGCGCTTTGGTCCATTGAATTTTGCATGAACGAAATAGACACATAAACCCGGTACCATTTGCCATCTTATTTAATGCATTGTAGCTATGAGGACGACAACAGGTTAGCTAGTCCTAGAGGGGCCGGGCTTAACTGGCACACTCTAATCTCACCTCTAATCTCGACCTCTCCCCTTCGTACCATTTCTGACCCAAGCTTAACCTTACCTTTCCCCTTCGTAGCTTTCCGTTTACGGATTTTCCGTTGCAACCGTTTGAGGGATACGGATTATGTTTTTTTATTTCCGGTTTCCGTTCATGTGGAAGACAAAAACGCAAAAAGTAGCATGTCAACATGCATATGGGCATAGATGCCATCATACAAAACCATTATAAGGGGACCCACCAAGACGAGCAGAAGTGACAGACCAAGACGGAGCCGAAGTGACAGAGGGATGACGAAAATTGTAGCTTTTCTTAGTTTTGCCGCCAAGTGAATTTAAATTCACTTTATAATATTATATTATTTTATTATATTGTTTAATATTTATTATTGTAGTTACTATTATTATAATTTTTTATAATATAATTAAATTTGTATTATTATTTTATAATTATTATTATAATAATTATATTATATTGTTTTATAATTAATACTATATTAAATTATATATTATATATTAGTTTTAGAATATTACAATTATTATATTATATTATTCTTATGAAAAATAGGATGTTTCAAAACATGTGATTTAAAATATACGATGTTTATTAACTTGCAATTTGCAACATATCAACCCATGTGTTTTTTAAACTGTGTATATCTAGTTCTACAATTCAAATAGTAACAACACCATTCACTTAAACACCTCTTTAGATCATTCAATTCGACAACACTTAAAATTCACCAACTCAATAATAACTCTAGATTCTATTTTCTCGAAAGGTTTCTCTTAGTTTTCCATGCTTACAATCACCCCTATGTGCATAATAAAAAGCTCAAATACACTTTATCTTTTTAGATCATAGGCTACATTCTAGAAATTTTAGAGTCATATATATTCACTCTTAACACACACATTTGGCATGATGAATCATGGTAAAATAAATGTATGTCTAGGTACATATCCTATTTTTATTATCAATTATAATTTTAACTTACTTTAGCTCTAAATAAATCCACTTAGTACCCCAATCTATAAAATTTCCACATGTTCGTATGGCCCATTAAAATAAGTACTCATGATTTCTCAAGTTAATGATTACTTAGAAATTCTTATATGTAGAAAAAGATTGCAATACACAAATTCAATAATTTAAAATTTAGACACTTTTCTCATCAAGTGTGTCAATGTATCATTCTACATATTTGATAATAATTTCATTAGTTTTTAATTAACTTATGACATTGTATAGTCTTTCATACTGGTCTTCTTTAAAGAATTTTTTCATTTCTTTCTTACACAAAAAATAAAGAAAACCCTCATAATAAATAGATTTCTTGTTCTTCAATGCTCTCAATATCTCATCACCTTTCCATTTAAAGTAGAAAAAGAGATAGAAATGAAAGGTAGAACAAAATGCCAGTATGGATCCTTTTTCTAGAGAAAGAGGAGGTTACAAAGTTTTTTGAAGATGGTAAGGTGGATGGGATTCATTTTGAAGAATATAATGATGATGTATTTAAGGATTTCATCTAGTATTTGATGAATCTCACTCCATTCTCAATAGAAAAAATTTAAAGTAACTCTTTCCACCTTCACTCCCATTTTTAGGTTGTTTTGAGAAGGATGTGATTTTTTCACTCTCAAGAGATTGTATATGATAAAGTAAATTAATTAGTTAAGACAATATTTTAGAGCCTTGGAAGACTACTATAATGTCGATGGTTAAATATTTCGTCTATGAGTCCCAATATAGAACCAGTGTAGAGAATAGTATGTGAATGTTGAATCATTATGGTATAGTATAGAGAAGGATGAATTGAAGGTCAATTTATTAGGACATGTATTTGTATTTTTCTCATTTTAGTTAATGGTTGAAAAAATTATAAGGGAGTAGGGGCATTAATGTTTCATGACCTCAACCATCTAATATGAAAACACATTTTTGAAGAAACCATTATGAAACACATCAATAACTATCTATTGTTTAATAGAACACCAAATTTCTAAAATTATCTCTCTTGCTATCCATTGTAGGAGAAATTATATCATCCCAAGAAGTTAACCTCATGTGAAAGATAGAAATAAACCCATCTCATCCTTGTACCATAAAAAATATAGTATTCATAGGTTTTGTTCAAGAATTAGTAGCATTTACTTCAATGTTAGTATCCTCAATTTTTATTTTCCTTAACTCACCCATCTCCTTAATAAAAGGATATTGTACATCCACATGTTTAGTTTAAGCATGGTAAAAAAATTATCTACCAAATAAATTACATTCTATGAGTCATAATTCAACAATATATGACTTAAAACCAATATTGTAACATAGTTTGTGTTACAAAACAACTTATTTGCAATCATATGGTGTTGCCATGTACTATTATTAAATAATAATGTACAATAATTATTTTTATCTACTTCCACTTAATCATCTAGCTCACAACTATTTCAAATAGAGTAAAAATATAACCACTAATTGATATCTAGCTATCCAAATCTCTATTCCAATCAAAATTAATAATCCCTCATACATTCGACAACTTTCCCACATTATTAGTGTCATGATAACATAACTATTAGTTTAGAGTTCCTTTCAAGTACATAAAAAAAATGTTCACCTGCATCTAATGCTCTTTACAAAGATTTGACATGAGCCTACTTAGAACTCCCCTTCCTCAAGTAATGTTTAAGCCTCATACATTTTAGCGCATACATAGAGCTATCAATTACAATTGCATAATATGTTTTTTTGGTGTCCCTCAAAACCTCCATTGATTTAGGGAATTGTTATAGACTCAACTTAGTGGCTATTGGAAAATTAATACTTATAGTATTATGATCATGCATGTTGACCCACTATAGAATAGTCTCAAGATACTTCCTCTAGTTTCTTCTTATTATTCATATTTTTGTGTATTTGTATACCAAAGATGTACCTTATAGCACCTAGATCTTTCATCTCAAACCTGAAATCCAACTAAACCTTGAGTTATCTAATCAACACTCCATTATTCCTAATTATATTAGCATATCATCAACATGTAAAACTATGATTAACTCAACTTGGTTCCTTGAAAAACTCAATTCTAATTTTGATACAACATACATCGTGACTACTTTAATCCATACAAAGATGCTTTTAGTTTACAAACCAAATATTTTATACCCATTATCTAAAATATTTTAAGTTAAAAAAAAAAAGATTTCCTCATCTAAATCTCCCTATGATAATGTTGTATGAAAATTTATTTTGTCCACTTCAAAATCAAAAGATGTAGCTATACACAACAAAATCCTAATGAAATTCAACATAGATACAGGGTAAAATATCTCACTTAGAAATTATATTCCTTCTTCCTTAGAATAACCCATTGCACCAACTATCCTTGTACCTTTCTAATTTTATTTATACTCTAAATTTTTTCTATTACACCTACTTGCAACCAATGGGTTCCTCATCTTCAAATAAATCAATCAAGTCCCAAGTCTTTTTTTTTTTTTAGTGCTTCCATCTCCTCTTTTATTTATTGAAGATTTTTTAATTTCTTATAAGTTACATTGGATTTTTATAAAATATCAATTTTAAATTATTTACTCTAGAACTATTTTGTTTATTTTAATTTTTTTGGGAAGGGATTGTTCTTGTTATTGGGAAAATTGAATATACTTTTCCATAGTAGAGGTTACAAAACACAATGTGTTTTAGATACCATGTGAAGTGCAAGTTACCGATCATGGTGTTTTTTAAAACATTATTTGGTTTTTAACATGCATGTTATGGCATAAGGGTTTAACCTTCATAGTACATGCTTCACATTACCCACAATGCTTGCTATAACAAATTGCATCCTTCAAACACACTATGTTTTATAACCCACTCTTCACAACTTACCCAACCCATATGGTTTTTGCAACTGTCATTACATAGGTCTACATTTCAAATAGCAACAACACCACTATTGTTGTTATTGGGTAAATTGAATATACTTCTCCATATTAGAGGTTACAAAATAATCTATGTTATTGGGTACCTTATGAACTACAAGTTACAAAAATAATGGGTTTTGAAACCTATAATTTCTCATACCCAAACACAATGTCATGAAATTGTGATGTTATTTAAAATTTCATGTAGATAAGTATAGTTATGAATATCTTATAAGAAATTTGAGGTTTCAAAACATTCTTTGGTTTTTAACCTACACATTATGGCATAAGGATTTAACCTTCACAGTACACACTTCACATTACACACACTACCTACTATAACAAATTGCATGCTTAAAAATGCATTGTGTTTATAACCTACACTTTGTCATACCGAAACACATTGTGTTGAAATTTTATTGTTATTTGAAATGCATATGTAAACAAGGGATAGATAAGTATAGTTATGAATATCTTATGTTTTATTCAAGTAAACTATAAATGTTTAATAAAAAATATTAAATGATTTTGAAAACTAAAGGCCAATATGCAATAAAGGTGTGACAATAATACATACTATATATGTACAAAATATAATAGAGTAATCACCCTCTGAATTGTAGCAAGGCCAATATTTAATATGATGAAAAGGACATGCATTTCTTCAAATTTTAATGTAATGTACAACAAGCATTTGCATGTAGCAAATGAAATGAAAAAATTCTTAATATGAAACCATCAATTCAAGACCTTTAACATTGTTAAAGATAGAAAAAATAACATAAAAAACACACCAAGATATTGCATCAACTATTGAATGAAGTGTCATAAAAACATCAAAATATATCACATAATGAGCATAATTATGAAGACCTAGATATTTATAATTATGAATTTATTATACGAATTAGGAGGTTTGAAAATGTGTTGTGTTTCAAAACACACTATGCTTATTAACCTACAATTGACAACATACCCAACCCATGTGTTTTTAAACTATGTTATATCTAGGTCCGCAACTCAAATACAAATAACTCCATCATTAATGTTATTGGGTAAATTGGAATACTTTTCCATAATAGGGGTTACAAAACACAATGTGTTTTGGGTACCATGTTAAGTTCAAGTTACAAATAATGGTATGTTTTGAAACCTGCAATTTTTCATATCCAAACATACTATCATGAAATGATGTTGTTATTTGAAATGGAGACCTGGATATGTATAATTATGAATTTATTGAATGAGAAATTAAGAGGTTTCAAAATGTGTTGTGTTTCAAAACACATTGTGTTTATTAACCTAGAATTCACAACATACCCAACCTATGTGTTTTTAAACCACATATATCTAGGTCTACAATTCAAATAAAAACAACACCATTGTTCATGTTATTAAGTAAATTGAATATATTTTTTTATAGTAAGGGGTTACAAAAAGTGATGTGTTTTAGATACCATGTGAAGTGCAAGTTACAAATCACTCTCTGTTTTGAATCCTGTACTTTTTCAAACCCAAACACACTATCATGAAATGATGTTTTTATTTCAAATAGAGACCTAGATATGTATAGTTATGAATTTATTGTGACAAATAGGAGGTTTCAAGAGTGTTTCAAAACATTGTGTTTTCTAACTTACAATTCACAATGTACCAAACCCATGTATTTTTAAATTGTGTAAATCTAGGCTTGCATTTCAAATAGAAACAACACCATTCACTTAAACAACTCTTTATATCATTCACTTTAATAAAAATTATAAATGGGGAATCAAGTTACAATGAGTAGTAAAATAGTAAAAGCTTGTACTTTAAGATTGAATATGTCCATTCTTTGTTCCTTAAGTCCAAGTTTCAATTTTTAATCTAAAGTTTTCAAATAAGAGAATAAAAAAAGAGGTGAGAAGAAAATGTTCATAAACCACATAAAATATCCTCCATATATGTCAAAGATTTGGATCATGTGATTAGGGTATCCCAAGCAATGTTAAGGAAGTGGATGCATGTGAATTACAACACTAATTGGAGATATAGATTAGTCTTTAAGACTTCCAACCAATCCAAAGTACTAAGGAAGGAAATTTCACATGGGATATTTCATTTCATTTGACATTTAACTCTTTCCTCATGAGTAACCTCAGTATAAGGATAATTGAGGGGTAAATGGTCAAACCTTTGACTATTAGGTCATATGCAATATTTAATAATGTTTTATTGAACATCACCATAAATATCAAGTTTCCTATCATTTCCTATCATTTTACCTTTGATATAATAACTATATGGATGGTTAGTATCCATGGAATAATTATAATTTAACAATGATATTTTTTCTTTTACATATTTATTCAAAAAATTATAATTTAATAATGATATTTATTCTTTTAGATGTTTCATCATTATTAAACATCACAATAAATATTGATTCCTCTATTGGTGGATACTCATCACTTTCAACAACAACCCTCTTGGTGCACTCAATTGAGGCTTGTTTAGCCTTTTCCATCTTTTTTCAGAATCTTCCTTATCTTATTTGGTTTTGTTTCAATCTTTTTCTTCTTCCATGTGCACCTCATGAGCTATATTAATTTCTTCAAAAAATTATCTCAACATCTTGCTATCTCCTTTTGGCATGGGTTTTTTTATTTGGAATTTAATTAATCCATTTATTCATCCCTAGTGCCTTTGTCAGACCTACTTTAGTGGTATCATCTTCTTAGGATCCCCCTTCATTCCTTGTATCAACCTGTAGGTTCATAACCCCTCTCATTTACTATAATAGTTATTATTAATAGAGAAATAAATAAAATGAGGGGGGAAACAAATGGTCATAGATCATAGAAAATATCCTCCAAATATATCAAAGATTTGGATTGTGTTCAGTTAAGATATGTGGGACAATGTTAAGGAAATGGATGCATGTGAATTACAACACTTATTGGAGATATAAATTAGCCTTTAAGACTTCCAACCAAACTAAAGTACCAAGGAAGGAAACGCCACACTAGCTCTTTTATTTCATTTGACATTTAACTCTTACTCAAGAGTAACCTTGGGATTTAAGGACAATTGAGGGGAAAGTGGTCAAGCCTTTGACTATTAGGCCATATGCAATCTTTAATAAATTTGTAAGGAATAATAATGTGAAAGAAAATATAAGTTTGAATTAGATTAATGAAATAAATATAGTTAATTTTGATAATTAAATTTAGATTTGATAATTACAATAATTTATGAAAATTAAATGAGTGGGTTAGGTGTATTTAGTTTTAGAATTGATGATGAAAAAAAAAGTTTGTTAATGTTGTTTTAAATCAATTTATCATTATTATGAATTTACTATTTTGATCCAATGAATGTCTTAGAGTCTAAAGTGGTCTAAAATCTCCGGATCAATTCTAACTATCATAAACTTGATACATCATGTAAGATTGATTTGAGTTGCATAAGATTGATCTAATAGAATGTGTGTTTGAAAATATGCTCACTTTTTCCTCTAGATATCTATGTATTTAGTTTTAGAATTGATGATGAAAAAAAAAATTTGTTATGTTGTTTTAAATCAATTTATCATTATTATGAATTTACTATTTTGATCCAATGAATGTCTTAGAGTCTAAAGTGGTCTAAGAATCTCTTGGATCAATTCTAACTATCATAAACTTGATACATCATGTAAGATTGATTTGAGTTACACAAGATTGATCTAATAGAATGTGTATTTGAAAATATGCTCACTTTTTCAGGACTCTAGATATCTATGTTAAAGTGGTGTCTAGAGACATTGCTTAGGATTTTTTCAACTAGATTAATGAATGTGTTCTCCTAGGTCAAACCCGCTAGCAAATTAAATTAACTATAATGAGAGATATCAAAGAAAACATTCACAAACATGCAAGTGGCCTATATGATATCAATACAAATTTAATTCCTTTATTTCCCTTTAAAATTGAAGTGTGCTCTAGTTAACATGTGTGTGTTTGTGTGTGTTTATTTAAGTATAAATTGATTTTCCTTAAACATCATGGCATTCTAACATCTTGCATGGAATATGTGCTAGGTTGGTTCATAACAACCAATAGAAGGGGGCAAGAAAATTGGAATTTAAATTTCTACTATTGGGATTTAAGGATTATGCTTATGCTCCTCAAGATCAACTTGAATCAATATTGAGACATGTAGAAATGATCTACAATAACAAGGTAGTGATCTTTGAGGGGGGAATAAATGTATGGAAATAAGTGTTAACAAGGATAGGGATAAGTAGATAACAAATACATGGAAATATGCATGCAACAAGGTAAAATGAAGATGGATACAACCATGAACTAAACATGAGAATGTGTCACTTGTCAATATATTGTTGCACTAAGACATTCTCATCAAGGTGGGGATAAATGGGAAATGGTATGGATATAGAAACAATTAATATCTTAGTGAAATTTGAGTCACTAATTAATTGACTAATGTGGATAGTAACTTGTTTATATGCCACAACCAAATCAACTTAAGATCTAAGTGAGAACCAAGTATGGAATTTGATACTAACTATTCCTATGAATTGAAAATTTTGTTGACAATTGTAAATTTTCATTACCTATCATTTTACCTTTAAAAAAAAATCCTAAATTGGTAAAACCCTTTACGAAGTCATTTCTCATTCCAAAAAATATTCAAGGCATTGAATTTACACAATAAAAGTAGTAGTATCACATTGCATGATAAACACAAAACTATAAAAAGTTGATTCACTAATGTAATGGTCATTTACAAAATTGTTAGTCATACCCTCTTTACCACTAATAAGTTATTAGAAATAATATGCAATTTAATTCATTGTGAAGAAAAGAAAATGAAACAGTCTATTTTAAATAGAATTTTGCGCATTAAAGTTTGTATTAATAGCAAGATTATGTGCTTTTTTACATATGCATTTCAACATAGTGTGTTTGGGTATGAAAAAGTGTAGGTTATAAAACACAATGCATTTTGAAGCATGCAATTTGTTATAACAGGTAGTGTGTGCAATGTGAAGCATGTATTGTGAAGGTTAAAAACCAAAGAATGTTTTGACACCTCAAATTTCTTATAAGATATTCATAATTATCACTGTATTTTATAACCTTGACCGAACCGAGCCCAAAGAAAGAACATTAAATTGCTGCTCAAAACATTGTCTGAATAACCATACAACAAAGTTCCTACAGAAATCACCATTGACATAAGAAATAAATGAAGAAAACAACACAAATGACTACTATATAAGAAACATATGTCATAGCATTAATGAAATGACTACTCATATAAATATAATTAAAACCCCTCCAATTTCCATAAAGTCTTGAGTGGTTGCTCTAATTGCTTACTATGTTTCCCTTAAATTCTATATATTGGTCGATTCCCTAGATTAATACTAAAATATCTACATAGTTGATTCACAATTACCAAACACCAAATGTATACATACAAGTCTTCACTTTAACTTGGATGATATATTTAAGGAAAAAATAGGATTTTGTGAAAAAAGAGTGCACAAGAAAATCATGACCAAGACTTTGAAATTCATTAATACAAGATAAGACAAGAATAATGCTATGAAGCAATGTATGTGAGGAATCTATTGTACATATAGAATTCTCCAAATGTTTTATTAAAAGAAAATGACATGACTATTTACATTGAAGACTAAACACAATATTTACAAGGGCTCTACTAGTGCCCCACAATTGCTCCACCATAACAATGTGAGCCAGGGCAACAATAACTAGTTGACATTAGGATTGGTGTGGTCGTCCTCAACATTCAATTCAATGGCTCGCTAGATGGTAGTGACAATGACATTAACCTCCAAGTGTCTTGTTGCCTCATTCCACATTTCTGCCTCGAATTCCTTATGCACACCCCTCATTCTCACTAGTTTGTTTAGCTATGCTATGTCCTTAGCACGTTGCCCCAAAAAAACCCATGAAGGAATCCACATATGCAAGCAAATTTGTGAATTGTATTATTTTTCTTTCCTAGGGGAGAGGATCCAATAGTTGAGAACCCTAATTTTGTGCTTCTCAAAATCCTCTGTGGAAATTTCAAATCACTCCCAATTTTTTACAACTTACTTGGCAAGTC
>VDFB02286611.1:0-23204 GCA_007258455.2 Sequoia sempervirens
GAGCCCAAAGAAAGAACATTAAATTGCTGCTCAAAACATTGTCTGAATAACCATACAACAAAGTTCCTACAGAAATCACCATTGACATAAGAAATAAATGAAGAAAACAACACAAATGACTACTATATAAGAAACATATGTCATAGCATTGATGAAATGACTACTCATATAAATATAATTAAAACCCCTCTAATTTCCATAAAGTCTTGAGTGGTTGCTCTAATTGCTTACTATGTTTCCCTTAAATTATATATATTGGTCAATTCCCTAGATTAATACTAAAATATCTACATAGTTGATTCACAATTACCAAACACCAAACATATACGTACAAGTCTTCACTTTAACTTGGATGATATATTTAAGGAAAAAAATAGGATTTTGTGAAAAAAGAGTGCACAAAAAAATCATGACCAAGACTTTGAAATTCATTAATACAAGATAAGAACAAGAATAATGCTATGAAGCAATGTATGTGAGGAATCTATTGTACATATAGAATTCTCCAAATGTTTTATTAAAAGAAAATGACATGACTATTTACATTGAAGACTAAACACAATATTTACAAGGGCTCTACTAGTGCCCCACAATTGCTCCACCATAACAATGTGAGCCAGGGCAACAATAACTAGTTGACATTAGGATTGACATGGTCATGCTCAACATTCAACTCAATGGCTCGCTAGATGGTAGTGACAATGACATTAACCTCCAAGTGTCTTGTTGCCTCATTCCACATTTCTGCCTCGAATTCCTTATGCACACCCCTCATTCTCACTAGTTTGTTTAGCTCTGCTATATCCTTAACACATTGCCCAAAAAAAACCCGTGAAGGAATCCACATATGTAAGCAAATTTGTGAATTGTATTATTTTTCTTTCCTAGGGGAGAGGATCCAATAGTTGAGCACCCTAATTTTGTGCTTCTCAAAACCCTCTGTGGAAATTTCAAATCACTCCCAATTTTTTACAACTTACTTGGCAAGTCCCCTACTTCTAACTAAGGTTTGAGGGCCACATCATCAAATATGATGCCACATCAACATGCTTTTTGTCAAGGTGTCCAAAAGGCCCAAAAAAATTGAGACCGATACTTGTGCATCTAAATCATGTTTTATTGGGAACTGATGTGGCATCACATGATTGTTTGCTTTTTAGATCTAGGGAATACATTTCATTTAATTATCAGTAGTCATCATTAACACTAACAACTTTAAAGTCACAACTATTGGTCCAATATTGTTAAAAACATTGAACATTTTATAAATAAATGCTATCACAACTATTGGAACATGCTCAAATACTGGATTGTTTCCCCTATATTCTCTATAATTATTTTGGATACAATTAAAATGTGATTGAGGAAAATTGCAAGATTTATCTCATCACATTCTTGTTCCCAAAAGGGTTAGGAGTACGGAGAAAAATAAATAAAATGAATTAAAATTTATGTTTGAGCATATATATCTATATGCACCTCATCTCCTGATCAGATAGGAATGATGGTAGATGGTTTAGCTATCTCTTCCCCTAGATTGGGTGGGGATTATAGTTGCGCCGATCTCCCCCAACTCTATTCCCTACATCGAACTGATGGGTCATTGCCCCTGATCCTACTGGTCCACAGTTCATCGATCCAATCTTAACAACTATTGCTACTAGGGGAGGGAGAAATATTGTTGATAGAATTTGCATTATATTTATTCCAATAACTAAATCATAGAAACATAATAACTATTTTTCTTATGTATACAATAAAAAGACAGACTAAAAAATATCATTGAAGGAAATAGGCAGAGAGGCAGAGTATACATCTCGCTGTATGTTAAAGTTGCAAATAACAAAGCAAACTCTCATTGTTGGCAACATTTGGTAAATAGTAAGTTAAATCTAGTAGATTGGGCCAAACCCCTTACTTTGGCAACTTAGCTGGTAACAAACGACTGTGGGGTGTAACCCCTTGGCCTTAAAGGGGTCAGCCACTGTGGTATGTCCACTGCCTTATGTTTACCCCTGAAGAAAATGAAAAAGAACAGTATCAGTTTTTAATTAGATTATATTGCTATAGTTTGTGAAATATATATAAAAATAAAATAAAGTGTGCCTATGTAGTAGCAATATTTAGAAGAAACCAAAAAAGAAATAGTTTAGTAATGCTGGACCCTGTATATGGGTGTGCAAGGACTATACATCAATTGCAGCATCAAATGCCACAACTATAATCTCAATTGGCTACACAAGCATAGCTTCTCAACATGCGTTTGTAACAAGCGAGTTCTCTCTCTATTCTCTCCCTATTCTACACTTCAAAGAAAGATGAAGAGCCCTTCTCTCCAGTTGAGACTGAAACTAAAACTGAACCACAGGAAACCTACAAAAATGTAGCCATACAGATGGTCGTGGCCTCTCTCATGTCTGCCACCATTGAGAGCTAGATGGGACTTGTGCTGAGAGCTAGTGAATACCCAGCTTGCCTTCTATCCTCACGAAAGTTTCTGGTCAGCCACCTTAATCTTCTTTAGTGCCCTCGCCCTCATCCACCATCTAGAAACTCTCTCCACCATTTCCCTGCACAACATATAGGGATGGACATGACTATTCTACCAGCATGTCCATCATTTTAAAATTCCCGCTTCTTTTTTAAAACTCTTAGAACTGAAATGTCCATTCGGCTCTGTCTGTCTATTTATTTCATCTAATCTGCCATTATCATGTCATCGTATGGGGATAGTTTTATATGTTATCATAGACGTGTTTTTGATGCGAGAAACGGGGCAGTTAATTCACATGGGAACGAAATCCCTCAAACGGCAGATCTGGAAACGCAACGGGAGAGGTGAAGTTAAGAGTGGGGGAAAAGGAAGGGTGAGATAGCTGTGGGTCTGGCTTCACCTAAGCGGTCAACGCTTAGAGTGCCGGATAAGCCGTCCCGTATTGTTCACAATTTATGGGCAGTTTTCTGCGTTTCTTTAATCTTCTTACTTTGCACTAGCCATTTATGTGGTTTTTTCAATGTTGCTCCGCTTGGTTTAGTGGTTACCATTGTCTGTGTGGTCGCAGCCACATATTAGCTGTTTCTCATGCTTTGCCCCATTGGCATTTCCTTCTGATCTGGTCCACTCAACAGCTCCTTGTAACTATCTTCTTATTATTATTATAATATACATCCAAGCTTATCTAAAAATGCGTCTATTTTAGGCCGATAATAAGAAGAGGGTTAGAGAAGTGATGGTCAACGAGACTCGCTATTTCTCTGGGGTTGAAAAATAACGCGCAAACAAGACAAGTGGATACCCTTTCCCGTGTACACGTGTTTGGCAGCATTTCGTTAAATGAAAGTCACTATTGAGACAGCTTTAAAATCCTTGTAAAATAAGCAGCCATAGTGCTGTAGTCCACATAATGTGTTTTTCATGGGCAATACTAAATACAATTCGTCAAAGGAATATAAAAGTAATAATTACTCATTAAAATACCTACGTATAATATATGGACGAAAAAGGATGTTATTTTCATGTATTTTCGCACATGAAATGTCATGACGACGCGTAAAGCAAATTCGACACCGTTGGCTAATATTTAAAGAGCGTATCACTTTATTATTAAAAATATTTTGTGGAAGGAAAATATAGTCTTTATATGATATTTTCTATTGTAAATAAAATGTAAATTAGTAAAAAGGAAATAATAAATAAATTATTTCAGATAAAAAGTTAAAAGAGATATTGTATTTAATTTGAGTTCAAAATGGAATGAAATAATAAAAAGTAAACGTGTATCTTAATATCGATGAAAAGAAGATTAATTTTATTGTAATAAAAGGTTGTTATTGGAATAAGATGAATGAATTTTGTAATTTCTAGAATTTTTCTTAAATTTCTGCTTGTAAAAGCGGTCTTTCTGTTTTTGAATTTAACTTTTGATCATGAAAATGACCTTATGAATTGTATTGTATTTTTAAACAAAGATTTATCTAGTTGTTGAACTTGTACTGATGACTATAAATGTTGAGAAATGCTTTTATCTTCTCAAGTGAAGATCTTCGCTTATATGAAACTCTTAGAAGTGATAATGATTTCTGCTAAAGTCGGAAAACAATTATCATAAATGACATTATAATTATGAAAACAATATAGAACTTGGAATGATAATGCAATAGAGTGATGTAATGACCTAGTATGAGATTAGAGATTTATAAACTTCTTAACAAAGGGGTGATGTTTATAAGAATGTACTAATAAAACGCAGTGTTATGATAGACCCTAGACAAGAATGATTATAATAGTCATGATATTGGGGGTGACTGATTCTTGGTAATGAGTGATAAGTGACCTAAATTCTAGATCATCATCCTTATTAAATAGCTTAGGGTTGATGTTCTTACATATGTGACTAAAACATATAATTTGAAAGTTTTGGTGTAGAAATTGGTATAGAAAAAATAGTTGAAATTGAATTGGCTTGGGCCTAGTACAAAATTTGAATTTTGAATATGGGGGTCAAATCCCTACTAAGAAAATTAATTGATTTTCACTTTTGCTAATTCTATTAGAGAGTAAAAACTAATAATTTGAGAGGTTAAAATTTGTTTAAGTGTTAAGATACATTTATAATAACTAATTAGGAAATTAAGGTTTGTTAGAGCATTAAACCAATATAAAGCATGTGCTAGGAATATATACTCAAAACATCACATAAAATAATGTAAAATTAAAAAATAAAAGTATGGTTTATGCACTTTTAATCTTACAATATGATATAAAAACCTTGCAGAAATAATAAAATAACAAATATCATTATTATCCCTTAACTTTATGATCTGTAAATTTTTTGAGATATTTATTTGTATAAATTTTTAAGAAGTAAACAAATTTAAAAGAGTAGATCTGTTTCTTTTACATTTTTGACATGTGAATTTAACTACGAGATTTTAATTTAAGAATTTTGGTAGTAATATTTTGTTAAAAATTATGTGCACACTTAAAAAAAATAATAAGTCATGATTTTAACCTTGATCAAACTTAAATTAATAAATATTTATAGATATGCTTTAAGGTAAAATGGTAAATTATATGTTGAGAATTTGAATTTTTCATATAAAACTAAAATATCTCTTAAAAAATATAAAGTAAAAAATTAATTATTAAAATAAAATGAAATAATTATTAAGTAAATAAAATAGCTCTTCAAATAAAAATAAAATAAATAATTTAATCAAAGTAATTAATTTAAAAATAAAATTATTTAATTTAAAACTAATATAATATTTTTTAGATTAATATATTTAATATATCTTTCTTATTTTATATTAAACTTAATATTTCATCCATTTAAACTTTATTATAACATAAAAAATGATCTTTATCTTATTAGTACTTCTTTGCCTTTAGGGCATAGTCTCATTGTGAATGGGATTCTTTGACTTTTTAGTTATTAGTTACTAATAATTTAGTTTTCAACCAATCAAAAATAATATTTAAAACAAAAAATAAACCCAATTTCGTAAGTGAACTTAAAATATTTAACTTTACAAATTATAAATTTTTTTGTGCATATGATTGGTTAAAAAGTTATGTGTTATCATGTGATAAAAGCAAATTAAATATTTTTTTAAAGAATGATTTTTCATTATTTGCTTTATAAAATCATTTCATTAAATCTTAAATGTTACTTATTTTTTGACATTTTTTTAAGAATGATTTTTTAAGTATGTAATTGTTATTTTTTTATTAAAGAAAATCTTACAAAAATCAATTAACTATTATAGAGATTTAGATTCACACTAGTAAAATTAAAAAAAAAATTGTATTATTTTTTCCATTAAACTAATATCTTATAGAATTTATATATACTATTTCTATTTATATAAATTAACCTAAATTATGTAGGTAATATATTAATTTATATTATATGTAATATTAATTTATATAATATATAATATAGGATATTTTATGTTGTAGGTTCTCCTTTCATATATATATTTATATATATTAATAAACTATCTTACTTAACTACTGTGTTAATTATAATATTGTTATTATTATATTATTACTATTAATATAATCAATATAATAGTAAATCACTATATTAATAATTATAACAATATTTTAAAATATATTAATATTATAATATCACCTATTTACTTAGTTTATATAATGTAATTTATAAATTATTAATATTAAATTAGAATATAATATATTTATTATATTAATATTATAGTTAACTTCAACTATAGTATGAAGATTTCACTATCAAATTCAAAATCAACTAGAATCAATTAAGAATTATTTTTAATAATAAATCATTTGATTATTTAATGTTTAGCAAATATTTATTCTAAAGAACAAACTCAACTTCAACTTTATTAGTCATAGTTATGTCTAGTACAAATAATTCATAAACTGCTTCCTTCTTTCAATGAATGGGTTCATTATATAAATATTTAAATGTATTCAACTTTAATTTTTTTTAAAAAAATTAACACCAAACAATAAATATTTATTCCAATTTATTTTGTTTTCAAATATTTAACATCATCAAACAAGATATTTACATTACATAACTAAAACATATAAAAAAACTAACGCTATTAATCAAACAAAACACAAAATACAAAAGTCAAAACTAAAATACAACAATTAAAAAAAAATACATTTAATTTTATTCACATTAATTAAACTTACATTTTTTTTTATTCCAATTCTACAAATCTACTACAAAGGAAAAAATACTTGCTACTACTGACACTTGTTTAAAAACAATAAGTGTAATAAAATCTTATAAAAATTAGACATAGTATAATCTTTCAATTTTAAAAGAAAATCAAATAAATAAATCACTATTGTATTCAAAATAAAACTTTGAAATCATTACTCTTTAACTATGATTAACTATAAATATATTTTAATGTATAAAATTCAAAAAAAAAAAAAAAAAAACTTAAACTTTTTTACTTTAAAAAATTTACTCAATTTTTAAAAATAATCTAAGAGCCACATCGAAGAATATATTCTAATATAGCTAATGTCTCTCTAATATTTTGACCTATAAAAGTTTTTCATGGATTTTTTAATAAGGGCCTCAACATATCTTTTAACATTTTGACCATTGGATTGAAAAGGTCATAAGATTAAAATAATAAGATATGTTATAAGCTTTGTTATTAAATTTAAACATTTTTTACAATTAAAGTTAAGGTTGAGAACTATTATAGCATCTATTTAAACTTGTGTAATTTTATTTTTTACAAAAATAGTCAATATTATTAAATGTTTTACATGCATGATAAAAAATGTCTAGATAGATTATCTTGTTTTAGAAAATATTTATTATGACAAGGTTTTATTCTTTATTCTATTTATGAGACTTTTATTTGTGCATGAGTACCTCATCAAGCTTAGTTGTTGGGACTCATTTTTAGTAATTATATTTCTCTTTGAGTAATCATTTAAGGGTAGCATTAGAGTAAAAGGTGTTATTACCTATTTAGTTTATTTTTACATAGTAGACATATTCACACTAGACTTAAATTCACGTAGAATTTTTTTTTTTGTGTCACCTAAAAGGGAGTTTACATATGTCCTCACACTTGTCCCAAATTTTCTACATGTTTAATGCTTCTTGGAGGATTAGTCAAAAATCTACTCCTACCTTCCTTCTTTCTACTTATCCTACATATACAAGAAGTTCATTGCATATTTTTTGTTCACATTATGATAGTTTTGAAATCATTGCACGTGTACATTCAATTGTGACATATGTTATTTTTGCATTTATTCTATTGCTCCTCCAACATATCCTACATATGTTACAAGTCATAATGTTTAGATTATTGAACTCTTTATAAATTTGCAATATTTTATGTTCCCTTATGGAAAAGGGTACCCTATTTATTACTTGTCCATTACTCCATGTGTATTTCTAATGTACGAGCATCCTTGGTTGTAAAGCAATTCTATATCAACCAAAAACATTTATTTTCTTATAGCTCAGTCTGTAACAATTTCAATAGTTTCTTTCACATTTTACTGCATTACCATTTCTCAAATCATGGAGTAGGGTATAGATTCTACATGATACCCTCTTCAACATATCCAATTTTCAAGTAATTTGAATTTTTTTACAAAAATTCGTCACTCTCAAAAGTTCGTTGTCAATTCTCTAGTGGAGCATTCATGACCTATCTAGTTCAGACTTGTTGTGTAGACTATTTTCGGAAAGTGTGTAACTTAATGGAACAACATTGACTACATTTTAGGTATAGGGGAACCTTCTTGGAGATTCACAACACATTATGGGTTATCTTCTCATATTCTAAGGCTGACCCACATGTTTGGTCCTACATTAGAGTTTTTAAGCCCTTAGGACCAATGCGGATCATAATATAAGCTAGAGATTTATATTTAAGATCACTGTGTAATCCATTGGAAGGCAGTTTTTAGGGGTATTTTGATAGTTGTGATAGTTAGTTCAAGCTTTCTAAGTTGTTGGCTATAATAAGACAATGTTCCAATTGTATATTAATGTCTAGTAATGTCCTATGGCAGGCCTCTGAGACCTTAGTCAATCTCCCCTTGAGGCATGTAATGCATGTAAGACTATTGGATATCAAATCAATGACAACTTATATTGCTAAGCATTTCTTGTGTTATTTCCATTATGTTGAACTCTAGGCTGCATGGTTGGATAGTCCTTTTTGGACCCTCTATTTGTGACTACATCAAGTGATATTAGAGAAATTTTTGTGAGTCCTTGGGAGATAAGGAATTCCTTGTGGTGAATGTATTGTCAACCTGAGGTAGCCTATAAGTATCTTCAACTGAGCCTCGATTGTGAGGTAGTTGAGAGGTCTTATAGCCATATCACTGAATTGAGGCAGTTGCACCAGATCCAAGGGGAATATATGCTACCAAGAAGAGTGCCTACTATGAAAAATTTCACTAGACAAAAGGATGAAATCTTGGAGATAATGAGGGAAATGAGAGTTCTGTTGGATTTTGTAGAAGAAGATAGAAGGATAGGTCTAAATCATAGACATGAGGCTAAAAGTGATGATGAATTGGATCATGTTGCAAATCAAAATTAAGAGAACCTAGAAAAAGAAGAAGATTTAGATCAGGTAAAGATGTTAAAAGCTATTTCCAAGAATGGCAAGAGACTAGGAATTGAAATTCAAAATTATGTAGGAAAATTGAACCCTGGGGAATTGATTGATTAGATCCATGATAAGGAGGAATATTTTGAGTATGAAGAAATTAAAGATTTAGAGAGGGTGAGATTTGTGGAAACTAAGTTAAAAGGGCACACTAATATATGGTGGAAAGAAGTTCAATTGGATAGGAATATGAGGGGAAAGGAGAACATCACAAAGGGGGATAGGATGGTGAAAAAGTTGAAGAATCAATTTACACCTGCTGATTATGATCTTGAATTGTTGAAGAGATTGTAGAATTTAAGGAAAAAGGAGAAGTCTATCAAGGAGTATAGAAAGAATTTTACAATATGAACATCAAGACTAGACATAGTGAAGCAAGAAAGTAGAAGGCTACATGGTACACCAATGGATTGAGAGAAAACATCAAACAATAATTGAGCTTGGTGAAGGTGACAACATTTGATGAAGCATACTAGAATTTTTGCTAAAGGTAGAGGAAAGTTAAATAAGAAATTTGAGAAAAGAATGAGAAGTGCAAGAGGAAGATCCTAGAGAGGCTGATCACAATAAAGAGAGAAGACCATATGTGGACCAAAACAAGAATGGAAAACCCTATAACAGTGAAGAGAAGGACAATAATTCATACCATAGAGGAAGAGAGGATATAAATTTCTATCGCAATGATAGAGGTCATAATTCGTACCACAATGATAGATATAAGAGAGAGGAAAGAATATATGAGAGGAGACCCTTTAGAGGAACTTGTTTCAAGTGTGCAAGTGAAGGACATAGAGCATTTGAATGTTATCAAGGAAGTACTGACAAGAGGACTGAGAGAACTAAAAGAACAACTTATTTGGATGAAGAATCTATTGGATCCCCTAGTTCAATTGTGAAACTAGAGAAGGGTAAGTCATTAGTAATGAGGGAAGCTTTGATGCATGAACAAGTGATTGAGGAATCATCACAAAGCAATAACTTGTTCAGGACAATATGTAAATCTAGAGCAAGGTATGTAAAGTTATCATTGATAGTGGTTGTACCGATAATCTGGTTTTAGAGGATATGGTAACCAAGTTGAATTTGAAGAGATTGAAACATCCAAAGCCCTACAAGATAGCATGGATTCTAAGTGAATAGAAGATATTAGGAGTGGGTATGTGTAAGATCATGATGGGCCAAAATGTGGTAATATGGGATGGGTATGTGGCTGATGACTATTTTACCCAAAATTGATGAAATGAAAAGGTTTTAAAGAAGATTTTAGCTTTCCACCCATTTAAGTTATGCACAATTGAATTTCTTAATAAGTACTATTATTTATTTCTATTCAAATTATGACTAAAGTCCTAATTGATAGGCCTATTTGAAAACATCTATAACTTTGAATGGTATCACATTTTTGAATCCAAAACATGCATCACATTTTATGCTTCCTACATACTATAGGATTAAAAAAAAAGAAAAATGAATTTCATGAAGTTTTGACCAAGTTAAAGTGGTCGACATAATGAAGCTTTTTATATTTTTAAAAATTTTGTGTAATAAAAATCATAATTAATTATTTACTTGGAAAAAAATTACAAAAAAAATATGCATCACATTGGGGCATGAGTCCTATAATTTATATCTAAAATTTTATAAAAAATATTATCATTTTATTTTGGTTAGGTGGTTAGGACCTTACACCTACTTCTTATTTTTTTTCCCTTGAAATTTATACCAATCGTGATTCAAATTTCAAATTTTCACCAAATATATATATATATATATATATATATATATATATATATATATATATATATATATATATCAAAACCTAGTAGTTTAGAAACTACATATTTTTGAAATATAGAAACTTATTCAATTTTTACGCCAAGCTGCTCTAACTCGATTTTTCTAATTTTTTGCCAATTTAAGGGCCTATTTTTTTCCATATGATGATCCTAATACATACTCGAAAGTAGTGTTTGGTGAAATTTCTTTATATAGGTTCATCTAATGATGAAGTTTTGTGTGTGATGTTATGGCCTATGTATGCATGCTAATATTGTTAAGAGAAGACCATGGAAATATGATAGGAAATCAATTCATGATGGAGGAGGAATGCCTACACTGTGACTTCAAATGGCAAGAGACATATATTGATACCTTTGGGAGAAGAGGACAAAAGTGATGTTTGTAGCATTACCAGACTATATTTGGTAGATGGAAGGAAGTTCCTGGAAGGATTGAGGCATGAAAACATGTGTTTTGCATAGATTCCAAGGACCTCATGAGATTCACTATCTCAAAGAAGGATACAAAACATTTTTAAAGAATTAAGCAACATTTGTCAACAATTCACTGTTGATTGAGGCATTAAGGCACATCTAATCTTTCTTTCACATACTTTCACACTTCTTTCTGTGAGATATTCAATTATATTCCACACACACACTTCCACACTTGATCATCTCTTGCATCTAAAATGTTCTTGCATTTATGAAAGGTGGAAAATTGGTACTCTCCCACCTTTGTAGGTTTTGGACCTAAAAGGGGCAATTTTCACTAACTTTCACTCAAGAAAAAACCCTTGAGATCTCAATGCAAAAGAGAAAGAGATCTTGCAAAAGGCTATCCTAGGGGATAAATAAAAACTAGAAAGGGGTTCACCACCAAGTTTAAACTTGAAAAAGAAAATGAAATGCAAGATGAAGTGTAAAAACCTAATCGAATGCAAAGTGGCACTAAATGACCTAGAAAAGTAAATGAAATAAAATAGAAAACTAAAGACACTTAGGTGTGCACCTAGGAAATTGGAGATGGCTGAATGGAGATCTAAATCAGTAGAAATTTTTCTTTTACTACTAACTAGGACTCATTCACCCAACTAGGTGAATCAATCTTGTTTCTAAAAAATTGTGCAGGAACGGGTTTCTGCCAAAAGGGTATCCAAATCTACAAAGTCCTGAAAACTAACTAGAACTGGGACTCATTTGCCATAAGAGGAAAATTAGTCTAGTTGGGCCTTTTTGAAGCTTCAAAGGTTGATCCTACTCTTCTTTATCTGCTCTATCCTTCCTGATTAATTTCTAGATTTGAATCTCTAAATTGCAACTTGTAGGTTTTCACCAAGGTTCTCCAAGGTTTGATGACAACTTTGACAACTTTGAATGATTTGCAACTTTTCTCCAATCTTTCTCCTTAGGAAATCTGCAACCTAGCCCTACAAATCACACACAAAAGGAAAGGGGAAAATGTTGTTGGGTTAGTGGATACGGGTTTTCCTTTGTCAAACCCCATTTTGGAAATCAATCCTTGAAATAAAATCAGATAAGAATAGAGAATGATGAATGAACAAATAACAATGTTGCAACTCACCAAACCCTAGCAATAATGGGTACCGCGAACTATGCTTGAAATGGCTGTACGGATGTAGACATTGACTCTGCTTGAATGATGTTTATCTTGAAATGAAACACTTGTTTGAATCAATAAAATCCTACACCATAATTGTTAGCACAATAGCAAACATGACATATGGAATCTTTGACATGATGATTGATGCTTGAATGTTGTTCTAAAATGCTTAAAAATCTTCTCTTGAAGACACTTGAATGCTCTTGAATACTCTTGTGAACACTTGATTGCTTGTAAAATTGCTAGGTGAAAATATGAGTGAAAGAACCTTGTATTTATACTCAATTAAATGCAAGAATTCCTGAAATTACAACACTACAAGACGACATCAGATCTAGAAGAATAAAATATTGCCAGAAATTTGAATTTATTTTAATTTTGGGCCACACGGGACTCATTCGCCCAAGATGGTGAATGAGTCCCATTTGGCATAATGTATGGGACCAAAAATAAAAAGTGCTTAGAAAGGTGTAAAAACAGGTTTGGGACCCATTCACCCAAAGTGGCAAATGAGTCTCAGATCACTAAATCTAGGCCACACAAGCTAGAAACACCTGAATTATGATTGGGTACTGATTGGTGTCAGGATTATCCTCGAAAAGATGTAATAAATGAGGCTTATGGATGAAAAATACGGCCAATTAAAGCATAAGAAAGCCCAATTATTAATGACAAGCCTAGAGAAGTGTGAAAGTGTGTTACAACACTTTTCAACACTTTAAATAAGGAAAGGTTAAGATTTAAAAGAGGTTTATTAGGTGTAATTATTTTATAAGACCTTAGAAAAGTGTGAAAGTGAGTTACAACACTTCACAACACCTTAGCAAGGTACCATTCAAAACAACTAGTTCACAAGGGCCCAAGCCCTAATGTGAATGTTTCAACCACATTACAACACTAAATCAAGGCCACATTCGGATCAAATTCACAAGGAGGCCCAAACAAATGTGAAAATGTCCCCGACGACATTTTTTGACACTACAATTTATATCCACCGCAAGATCTCAAAACATCAATTAGGTCGGCCAGAAGAAAGATAAACAATGATTTCAACAAGTCAACCAAAAAACATCAATGTGGTCTTATCCAGAGGGTAGAGTGGACCAAGAAATATGTTAATACATCTTGCAATGTGATCCCAGACAATTTACACATTGGCACACATCAACCCAAGTCAACAACAAGGAAATGTGTAGACAAAACATGAAGCACATAACCAATCGTTCCAAAAACATAACTTCAATTGAATTTAATCAATGTGATTCTAAAAAAGATAGGTGAGGACCCAAATCTATTTTAACACAACTTCATGTGCTCGCACAAACCCTCAAACACAAAGCATAAGCAAGATGAAAATCCTTGTCGAACAAATATCCACAAATTACCTAGAAGACCAACTCAATCACACTGCAACATCAAAAGAGATCAACAATTGTTGTGTGGGTCACAAAGGGATGTTCCTTGAACATCCAAACATATCTCTAGATACTTCTTTTATACTATCATGTTGCCAACAACTATCACAACCCAATCAGGAACAAAATCCTTATTCCTGAAATTATAAAATGCACAACCATGAGATATAACATTTGTAGACCACTTCAACCCATGAAATTGGAACTAAGACAATGCATAGAAACTGAGAGCACATTCACCAAGCTACAAAAGCAAAGACATCAATATGAAAATGTGGAGCATTTTTTGAACTAGTCAAGATAACCAACAACACTTCCAATCTTCTACAACTCATAGAAATCTCCTTGGCAACATAGGTGAGCTGAAGATAGGGGTGCAACATCCACAAAACACAAAATTTGATTCCCAAACCACAAGACCATATCTACAATAGTGGAGGAATGCATAGCATTCTCCAAAATAATCTTCTCAAAAACTTCCAAGAATAGAACCTTTCAACAACTTGTGGAAGCCAAAACTTTCTTTAAGCAACATATGCTTCATCAAGAACATTAGGAGAGAGCATACTGTAACATACTGTAGATTGTATTTAACATCTCTCCACCATCAACAATAATTATAATCCTCATCTTAATGCTTCTAATCCCCATCTTAATATATCATCATGAAAAAAACGCTGCTAACAACAACCATACATAGTACTTCTTTACATGATATTAGACAAGGCATGGCATCCAACAATGAACTTCAACAACACACCATCATGCAACAATGACATCCCAACCAAAATGTTGTCAACAATGACAACTAATGCCAACTAATAATGCAACCAGTGCTAACAATCATGCCAACAATTTCCCAAGCATATGCAATAATCTCCTCAAATGTTGACATTAATAACAACCAATAATCAATGTTGACATCAATGAAAACCATTTCCAACACTAGGAAAGAAGGCATAGACTTTTCAAGTGTTGCTTGTGGGGTTGAAATGAGCATATTGACTCAGATATGGTAATCTTTAAGAGGTATTTTGTTTATTTTGTTGTAATGACTAATAGGTCAAATCTTGTGCGTAGACTTCCAAGGATTTTCTCAACAATCTTATGCTCCTCTATAGTTTCACCATTAATCCTTAGCTAATTTATTAAGGTGGAAAATCTTATATGGAAGTTTAGAATATAATCATTATCTTTCATTTGAAGTGTTTCAAACTTTCTTCCAAGACTCTATAATTTGACTAACTTTACCTTGTCAGTCCCTTTGTAGTTTTGAAGAATCTTTCATGTTTCCTTTCAATAGTTAGTTGCTATTTTGAGAAACATAGCCTCTGTCGTTGTTGCTTCAATAATGATTAGGGATTTTGCATCCTCCCTCTTGGTCTCTTTTGGTTGGGTCTTCTGAACATTTGTGAGGGTTACATATGTGAATCCATTCACAACTAGTTCCCACAAATTATTAGTTACTAAAATAATTTTCATTTTCTTTGACCATACGTCATAATTTCTCCCATTAAACATGGGTGGTTGTAACTAAATCTTAATGTATGTTCCAAACATATTAAAAAATCAAAATAAAACAAATACCTAAACTCTAATATCTTGATACCATGTTGAGTTTTTACTCATGAACCAACTAGAACTAAATCCTAAGACCTTTCATTTGTTGTTACAGTGTTCTATTATTGAACTACTAAGCATTTAGTGACCAGTCCATCATTGATCTAAATATGAATTATTTCTAACAATTTTTAACAACTACTCTATAAGTGATATCAAATTTCCACAATCCATAATATTTATTGCTAAGTGATTTTTGAATTTGATTGTGTGCGATTTTTTTGTATCACTTAACAATAAACTACTCTACAGATTGAAAGATTACAAATGTTACAATCTTCTATTGCCTCAAAGGTGACCTTTGGTACCATTTTTTCCCCGGACACCTAAAGTACAAGCACAGCCAAGAACAAATCTGGTCCTATCACTTCCAATGATAAGACGATGCTCTCCTCTTAGGATAATATCATGGATGCCTCCTTTCACTATGGTAAGATTTTGGAACATTATCCCTTTATTCCTACGTTGGAGGACATTGGGGTTCCTTATATCCCGAATAAGATTCACTGTACTACTACCCTCAGGAGCTTGCTTCTCTTGGCACGACTCTCCACAATGAAGATCTATGAACCGCACCAATCACTGCTATATCAACAACTCCCAAGCAATTATTTAAGCCTGGTCGGAAGGGTCTCTTCATTGAATTTGTAGTCTTCCTAGCTTGTACTGGCCGATATGTGTGGTTGTTTTGATGTTGCTCTAGTTGGTTTAGTGATTACCATTGTCTGCGTGTTCTCTACCAAATGTTAACTGTTTCTCATGCTTTCCTTCTACTCTGCTCCAGTTAACAGCTCCTTGTAACTATCTTCCTCTTATAATATACATCTACGCTTATCTAGCAACAAAGACGCTCCTAATACGCGTATTTTAGGCCGATAATAGGAAGAGGATTAGAGAAGTGATGGTCAACGAGTCGCTATTTCTCTCTTGAGGTTGAAAAAGCACGCGCAATGAAGACGAGTGGATACCCTTTTCCGTGTACACGTGTTTAGCAGCATTTCGTTAAATGAAAGACACTATTGAGATAGCTTTACAAATCCTTGTAAAATAAGCAATCGTAGTGCTGTATTCCGCATAATGTGTTTTTCATAGAGAATACTAAATACAATTTTAAAAGGAATATAATTAATCATTAAAATAGCTACTAATTTATGTCGAAGGCGTATTCAATTTGAAAGAGGCGTTCATTTTCTCTTTTTTGTCTTGTTTCGATTCAATGCGTGATGAAGGCGTTACATTGAAAGACATTCAATGCACAACTTGACTGCTAATAACTACTCCTTACTCGTAGACGTTGCATCCTACCTACTTCTTGCCACCTTCGTACGGTTTTCTCACTAGCAATGACCAAATATCTTGCTTGCAATCTCACCTAGCAAATATCTTATTTGCAATCTCACCCACCTATCAGTCGATTATTTATTGATTATATGCAAATGTATGAGATAATTTGTTCAATACTTATCTTTGCACTGAAGAGACAAAGATCAACACTTAGATCAGCACTGAAGACAAAGATCATCAGAATTCTACTTTAGACTTTGGAGGCACTGCTTCACTTTATTTTCAACTAGGACTCCTTCTACTCTTTGATCCTTTCACTTTTATGCATCCTCTTGTTATTAGTTTGAAAATTTGTTTTACTAGTCTATTTAGCAGGTAAAAATTAGCATTTGACAACAATAGCTAGGCCTATCATAAACATGTCGACCCAATAGTTTAGGAGATAGAGATAATTCTCCATAGCCTACAAAATTACGTGCCTTGTGTATTATTCCACACAATCAAACGACAAATATTAAGTGTCTCTCTAATTCAACTTGATTCTTATATATCTCTAGTTGTGTAGTCAACTTTTGGATTAAAGCTACAACACATACAAATTACTGTCCAAATTAGGTCGACCATCTAATAAAAAAGGTATATGACAAGTCTACCAAGAAAGCTTTAAAATAAATACAAGGACTGCATACACTACCTAGTACAATAGTATATTCTGCACTAGTCCTATTGCATGTATTTTAAACAACCAATACATCCTCTATTCCTATCACTCACCATATCTTGGGTATCTCATTACTCAACAAATTGTATGGTAGACCAATAACTTTCAAATGATGTAGATTAGTAAGAAACCCAGTGATAGAATCAAAAAATAGATTATGATCTAAAACACGCTTTTCAAATTAACTAGGCCTAAAAGGTCAATAATGAGACTTGTAAGAGAGTTTAACTTTATCTCACTTTCTCCAACAAAAGTATGAGATATTTATGTATCCTCATTTGTAACTAGCAAACATTTCCACCCACTTGGGACTGTATTGTTTTGGGGTTTTAACTAGCAGCATGTGTCCCATGTTGGGTTAGTGCTCATTCTTAGAAATATATCAGTAATTGGGGCCACCCACCCATCCATCCAATAGGTGTACAATATCCCACGATCCAAGGATTCACTTTTCTCTAATTTGTTCAAGATTGCTTCTCACTTCACCCACAACACCTAACAATTTTGCATCCATCCCTGACTTCTTAAATTCCATTGGAATAGATTGGCAAGGGTGTTCACTAGAGGAGCTCAAGAGTTATTTGAGCCAATATAGGCAATTCTGGTGGGGAAATATATTCCAATTGCTAATGAATCTAAAAGAACTTTGGTTAACCTTCAATGCTTTTGTAACAACAACAACAATCCACAATAGTCTACTCAACATCTGAACCCTCTCAACACAAGCCAACAAGTTGTCCTACCTAGTGTTTCCCTATCTACCATTGCCCTGGCAAGATTTATAAGTGTATAAAATAGAGGTGTGATTAGAGAAAAATAGAGCAAGAATCTTCTCATATGAAATCTAAAAGAAAATTCCCCTTAGCCTAATCAACCCATTTCATTGACAGTTTTAATGAACTTCTTTGTTGGAAGTTCAAGCTTACATCTATAAATTTAAAGCTTTCATCTAGAAAATTAGTTGTTAGGTTAGTAATAAATAAATTAATTAGTTTTGGGAAGTTATTGCCATAAGGGAATTTGGGCGGTTATTCAAGGGAATGTAATTGTAATCAAGGGAAAATCAGATTTGTTAGCGGTTAGCACAATAACAATAAAATCCAATGAAATAACGAAGCACAAAGGAAATAAAACAAAAATAAAAGGAACAATGTTACCAAAAATCTTCATCTTCCATGGTTGACCTTCGTTACACCTCCTAGCTTGCAGTAAATAAAGATGCCCTCATATTCGTGAGCAATTATGACAAATGACAAGACTAAAGCAAGTTTTGAAGGATTTACTCAAAATCTAAATGCCTATGTCTAAAGCCTATGATTGACAATGCCTATGCCTAAACAAATGCCAAAATTGATTAAATGACTATATAATAAATAATGAAATTGCCTATGGAGATTTAAGTGTGAAATCAAATGCCTATAATAACTATGCAAAATGTCAAAATGTGCATGTTCGAAAAATGAGAAGAAGATGGCATTTTATAGAAAATGCCATTTCGAATGGACGAACAAGATAAATCAATGAAATGAACGATCCAGATTACACCTGAGAATCCCTAATTAGGGTTAGGGCAAAATCTTTAATCGAACGGTCAAAATAAAATCGGATCGACGGTGGAGAATAAATGAGACAAATTAATTAGAAAATAAAGATTTTCAAAAAATCAAGAAGATAAGATTGCCTGATTTGCTTGATTCGAAAAATCAAAGAGATAAGATGTGAACTGAAGATAAGATTTAGAAAATCAAGAATCTGCCTGATTGCTTGATTTTTAGAAGATTAATTACTAATTTGAATTAAAGTAATTCAAATTATGGATTTTGAGAGATAATAAATAATCTTTTTCAGATTATTTATCAAAAAGGACTAACAGTTAAGATTGCCATGACATTTTAAATAATTTAATTTATTTAAAATGAGAAGAATATTAATTAGTAATTAAATAATTAAATTTAATTATTTAATTTAAGAGATGAGATTAATTGAATAAATTAATGAATTTATTTAATTATGACAATTAGTGACATATTAAATAAATAAATGTAATTCATTTATTTAATAATCAAGAAGAATTAATGAATAAGGGGAATTAAATAAATTAAGAAATTTATTTAATTAAGGGAAGACTTAGACAATTAATGACGTATTTAATAAATAAATAAAATTTATTTATTTAATAATCATGAAGAATAAATGACATGAATTAATTAAATGAATATGAATTATTTAAATCTAATAGTCAATGTGGGACCAAGGACATAATTAAATGTCACAATTATGTTAGGGACTAAAGTGGTAAAAAAATGAAGCTTGCAGGCCTAGGTCAATTTTAGGATGTCTACAAGAATTTCCTCGGTGCTATTCTTTGTGTGGAATTTGGGTGGTTATTAATGGGAATGTAATACACAAGAATGCAATGCTTTAAGCGACTTG
The DNA here is from genome assembly GCA_007258455.2 of Sequoia sempervirens. NCBI lineage: Eukaryota > Viridiplantae > Streptophyta > Pinopsida > Cupressales > Cupressaceae > Sequoia > Sequoia sempervirens. The sequence continues at coordinate 20,032 of VDFB02286611.1, forward strand.
CAATGCACATTGTACTTTACCCTCAAAAGAAATATAATATTTATTATTATTGTTTTTATTGTTGGTCAACAATGGTTTAATGTGTACTTTCTCTCTATTCTAACATTGGTATTAGAGCATTTATGATTTATGTGCCTATAAAGTGGATGGAAGACAAAATAAAAATTGCTTGGAGATATTGATGTTGGGTGTACATTTAGCGCGTGAGCAAATCGGGAAAGTAATCGGTTTATAGAAGTTTTATTTGAAGTTCAATTTTGTTGTTTTGTTTTGAGGTCATGTTGACCATTGTGTTGATGCTTAGGGTTTTTATCTTTTCAAGTGAGGTTGTCAAGAGTTAAATAGGTTTAGAACATCATTTTGGCTAAGTTGTCAAAAATTGCCAAAGTTTTGAAAACACAGTAGGTTTTATAATTTGCATCTTTAGGTCATCTAAAGGCTCGACCCATGAAGCTCAACTATTTTGGGAGCCTATTTAAGACATGCCTCGACCATGGAATAGGGTTGGAGGAGTTAATGTTATAGTGAAAGTTGTGAAATTGCAGCAAAAGCAGCATTATGTGCTAAATTTTTGTGTTTTGCTTCTAAATAAGGATTTGATGAGTTAGACCTGTTACTGTGTCAATTTTAGGATGTGTTGATAGTAATATACAAGCAATTTATATCATTAGATAGTTTCTTTTGTTCATTTTGCAAGTAATATTTGTAAATAGCTTAATTTTCCTATTGTTGTTTTGAATTAGACTGGTTTTTGGAAATGGAGTGCTAGAGCACTTTCCCATTGTACAAACTATACGGCCCCTTGGGAACAGTCCCTAGACTCCATGCTTGTATAGATGGTAGATGGTAGTCTTGATGTGGGTGAAAAAGTTGTAAGAAATGTCTTGCCCTAGGCAAGCCAGGCAGGGTCCAACTAGGGAAGACCAGGAGTAAAAGACAAATAACTTGTAAGGGAATTAAGATATTGAAGAAATTAATTTTTATCAATTTTTTTGAGGTTCTTGGCAATGCATGGTAGTCAGGAGGGGGTTCTTTTAAGTCATTTGGTGGGAGAACTTTTTGACAGTCGGAAATCAGCCTGGGAAAGCTTGTAAACCCTAGTTCTTGGGTCAAATTTGTGATTGGGTAGTGTACAACCTATATAGGCTCAAAACCTCAAGAATCTTTAAGATGTTGGCATGGGAATCATAAACCCCAAATGAAGAATCCAGGTCTTTTGGTGGGTTTTAAAGAAAATTGTATTTTTCGCTATTAAGAGGCCTAATTGGGGCTCTAGGCTTGTAGCCCTTCCTAACCCTAGAAGAAGGTTTAGTGGAAGCAATGGTTAAGTGAAGTCTTGTGATTGCATAAGAACCCTAGATAGTTACCCTTGAATCTTTTACAATGTACTTACACTTCTACAAGTTTCTAATTGAATGTTGAGATAAATTGGCCTTTAGGAGGAATTAAGGGTCAAGGAGAGAAAATGGCAAGCACCAAGAATGGCTTGGTAGTATGGAGGAACATTGATAGAGGGGTTGGCAAGTAATACCAGTGGCACCTAAACCTAAGGCAGGACCACTAGGACAAGGTGGAAGAGACACCTAGGAGTTCTTAGGAGCAAGGACTCAGAGTATGGGGTAGTGAGTGCCTCATCCAACCCCCATCCTATCAGATTAGTATCAGAGCAAGTTAAAGATTTGGGAAAGAATATTGTATGTTAGACCTTGAGTCTAGTGATTCTTCCACCATGGTGACAAATGTAGAACTATCCAAGATGGTTGAAGAGTAGGAAGAAGACAATAAACAATTGAGGGAAAGAATAGCCCAACTTGAGCAAGCAGTGAGGACTGCACAATTTGAAGGAAGAATACTAAAGGAAGAAGAGATTACAGAGGAAGATAAGACCCCTACACTTGATCCTATTTTGAAGGAGGAGCCTTTCTTGAAGGCATTGAAAGTGTTGAGTGGGAAAGCACTTGAATGCATACCACTTTTTAGTGGAAAAATGGAACCTAATTTAGTCATGGACTGGATAGAAGGCATGGAAAATCATTTTGAGTGTGATGGAGTCACTGAAGCACAAAAGGCTAAGATTTCTAAGTCAAGATTGAGAGAATCAGCCTTGACATGGTGGAAGTTCATTCAGACAGAGAGGGAAAAAGAAGGCAAACAGCCCATATCAACTTGGAAAGGAATGGTTGCCAAGGTGAAAGAAGCCTATATGCTAGATGACTATGAGATTCAATTACACAAGAAGAGGAAAAGTCTAAGGTAGAAAGACAAAGATGTAAACACTTACACTGAGGAGTTTCAAAAACTTTGCATGAGATCTAATGTGACAAAGGATGAGAGTCTCAAGGTGGCTAGGTACCTTAATGGCTTGAAATGGAACATTCAAGAGGAGATGGCTCTACTAAGTCCTAAGACAGTACACCAATGTTATCAGTTGGATAACAAGATTGAGGAAAGGAACAAGAGGAAGCAAGATCAGGCTTCTAAGGGTAGAGGCAAAGGCAGAGATCAAAGAGATCAAAGAGGATAGCATGGTGGCTACCAAGGAAGAGGCTGTGACCAAAGAAATCAAGGTGAGTCTAAACTCACAGAGCATGGAGGTGAAACATCTTCTAGAGGAGGATATAACAGAGGTAGAGGACCTCAAGGAGGTTCAAATAGAGGAAGAGGAGCAGGCAGGAGCAATTCTTATTTTGCGAACATGAATTTTTACCATTGTAATCAAATAGGTCACCCTGCTTATAGATGCCCAGAGAAAGCATCCTCATCTAGCAATGAAAAGAGATTGGCTTATGCACAAGAGGACACCATGAGTCCTAAAGCATCTGAGACCAGTCATATAGAATCTGGGGTAGCGGAAAATCTGATGTTCAATAGGGTTTTGATCAGACAACTGATTAAAGAGGAACCAAAACAAAGGAGAGCTCTATTTAGGGTAAGGTGCAAGATACTTGGAAAAGTGTGCAAGGTCATAGTAGACTTAGGTTCAATAGATAATATAATCTCAGAGGAGGAAATAGAAAAATTGAAATTGGAGAAGGTACCTCACACTAACCCCTACAAGGTCACATGGTTGAACAAAGGGCATAGTGTTTTAGTGAATGAGCAAGTAATGGTGGAGTTCTCCATTGGAGGTTATAAAGACAAGTTAGTTTGTGATGTATTACCCATGGATGCAT
>VDFB02286612.1:0-27084 GCA_007258455.2 Sequoia sempervirens
AGTGCAGATCGAGATTGACATAGGCATGAGCGGAATGCCGCGAGACTGATAGTAGGGCAGCGAGATGAGTTTATGCAGCAGGCTAGCTATTGGAGAGGGGTATATGAGCAGGTTGTTCCAGACCCAGCGCAGCGCACAACGCGCTACGTCAGTCAGGCTCCATTACCGCCAGGGCCATCCCAGTCATTAGGGACACGCACCAGGGGTTTCAGTGACTATCGGCGGACTCCGTCTCCATACGGCGGCTATCAGGGGACACCCACCCGTGAGTACCAGGGGACACCTACCCGCGAGTACCAGGGGACACCAGGACATAGGGGGTCAGCACCTGATTCTCCGCAGAGGTCAGATGTGGGCAGCTCACAGTAGAGCAGGCAGATGCAGGACAGTGGTTATTTTTGGCAGATACAGGATGGATGGTCATCTTATTGCATGATAGATGATGGAGATGTATTGTATTCAGCACATGATGTTTATTATTTTGATTATGCGATGGCCCTTATTGACATTATGTATGATGTTTCCTTTATGCAGCTATATGAGATGATTTATGATGTGAGTCCACATGCATATATGTACACATATTTATATGTATGACTCATGGTTTATGCTTTATATTTTTATGGATGGATGATTTATGATTGATGCATATGTTTATATGATTCATGACGTATGATTTATGGATGTACATGTGGATGGACGATTTATGATTAATGCATATGTTTATAGGATTTATGATGAATGATGTATGGATGCACATGTAGATGGATGACTTATGTATCTTTACATGATGTATGATGTATGATTTATGGATGCGTATGTTTTCATGATTTATGATGTATGACTTATGGATGCACATGTGGATGGACGATTTATGCACGTTTATATGATGTATGAATTATGATTTATGGATGCACATGTTGATATAATTTTTGATGCAATTAAATGCCAATAGCGACTGTTATGAGGATGCGGGTAGGCGATACGCGGATGGAAGATTGCATTTGCCAAAAACAACCATTAATATCCTGAGAGGAAGAGGACCGACAAGAGGAACAAAGAACAAGAGTACTTGCACAACCAAAATCATAAGTTGTGGTTAGGGTGCATGCAAAGTGGTGGAAATGCAGTGAAAATAAAATTTTTCCATCTTTGGAGCATTGATTTTTACTATAGCATAGGGTACCAAACACCTTGATATAGAAGACCAAGGTGAGCGAGTACTCTATGCATGAAACAAACACAGCAAAAAATAAGGTTATCCCAACACCCCGAGGTCATGATGACCTCGGTCGGGCCTGGTGCTGTAATAACCAAAAACACACACAGTTGTCCCAGCGAAACACAAGACCTTAGAGATCTTGGTGGGTCGTACGAGGGACAACCGAGAAGACAGCAGACAAAACAAAGGATCAAGGCATGCCCCCATTTCAACAAGCCAAAGCACGCCTTGGTATGATGGACCAAGGCGACCTTGACAAGTGATAGGAAGGAACCCAAAATGATAAACAAAATCTGAAAGCATCAAAAGATCAAAATCAAGACAATAGGTCCTTTGCCATAGGATCACGGTGATGGATGTGATTGATGAGGTCTGTTAGGAAGGGTTCATCCTGTTGAGACCAAGGATGGATGCGAGAGTAGGATGATCCAGGTGACGCGGGATGTCCTCGAAGGACAAGGTCTTGTAATGCAAGGGAATTTTGTTTGTTAAGAACCGGTTAGATGTGAGCATAATCTGATGACGAAGCAAAAAGACTGACACAACCTACAGACCTAGGGGCTCGGGGGCCGATCATAGATTAGCCGTGCCTACGTGAAAGCGCAGAGCCCTCGTAGTTCTAGAAAATACCACGGATAAAGCGAAAAGAAGACCAACGGGAACCAATGATGGACAAATGCCCCTGGGGCGAATCAAATGATCAGCCTTGCCTACGTGACAGCGCAGGGGCGACGTAGTTCGACTGACGGTCACGACGTGATGGGGTCTAGGTGAGGACCGACGCGACGGATGACGCTACCTGATGACAACAACATGAGTGACGCAAGCTCAGAGTGGGATACTGAAAAGCTCAGGAGTGGGGAATAGGCTAGGTGGGTCGTCCAATACTCAATCCAATATTTACCAAGTAGCCTAGGATGAGACTGGTGAGGGCAACGGTGTGGGTGAAGGCACAAACTAACTAGGATGTCAGGTAGATAATGGTTAAGCCCTCTATGGATGACGCCTGTTGCTAGGTTTTCACCACCCATACTTGTCCAAGGCGCCACCAAGAGGTAGTTTTCACCATAGGACGGATTTATTTCTCTTGACTATTTTTGAATTTTTTTTTTTTTTTGATTTTTTTGATTTTTTTGGGACTAGGTGGGGTAATCGAGCAGACTTAGGCGTAGAACTTTTTCAAATGCATGACATTGATAGGCTCGTCTAGGGGGTCTCCTTCAAGAGTAGTCAACCTGTATGCCCCAGAGCCATATTTAGCAGCTATGATATAGGGCCCCAACCAATTGGCCTCAAATTTTCCCTTCTTGTCCCTATCTTGCTGAGTACGCTGGTTCTCCTTAAGGACAAACTCGCCTACCTGGAATTGGCGAGGGCGAACCTTCTTGTTGTAACTACGCTTGAGGCGATTCTGATATGCTTGCAGATGATCGTAGGCCTTTATTCTGCGTTCGTCCAATAACTCTAGCTGTGCAAGCCTCGCAACACGAGCATCCTCTTCACTGATAAGGTTCTTAAGAGAGATTCTCAATGATGGAAGTTCAACCTCGATTGGCAAGACGGCTTCAGCGCCAAACACCAAAGAGTAGGGGGTGGCACCTGTTGGGGTGCGGATGGATGTGCGATATGCCCAGAGGGCGGGATGAATATGGAGGTGCCAATCTCGTCCAGTGTTATTGACAACCTTTTTGAGAATACGGATGAGGGTTTTGTTGGTCGCTTCTGCCTGACCATTACCCTGGGGGTAATACGGCGTTGACCAACGGTGCTGAATATGGAAGGTTTCGCATAGGTGCTTCATGGCTTGGTTTTTGAATGGTTTTCCGTTGTCGGAAATGATGGTGGATGGGATACCATATCTGCAGAGAATATGGTAAAGGATGAATTTGGAGATCTGAATGCCAGTGATTTGTGAGAGGGGGATTGCCTCTACCCACTTGGTGAAATACTCGGTGGCGGTGATTATGAAGGTATGGTCGTCGGATGAGGGTGGATGAATCTTGCCAATCAAGTCAAAACCCCATTGAGAAAACGGCCATGGTGCCAAGAGGGGCTGAAGATCTTGTGCTGGAGCATGGATTAAATCTGCATGTTGCTAACATGGGAGACACTTCTTTACAAACTCACAAGCATCATGTTCCAGCGTAGGCCAATAATACCCTGCTCGTAAGATTCTCTTGGCTAAAGCCATACCATTTGAGTGCGCTCCACAAACACCGCCATGTACCTCCATTAATGTAGCATGGGCTTCGGTCTCATTTAGGCATCTGAGGAGGATTCCATCATACCCGCGACGATAAAGCGTATCACCGACAATGACGTATCGAGATGAACGGTGGATAAATGATTTACGTTGGTTACGTGTAAGTTCTGGGGGTAGGGTATTGTCACAGAGGTAATTATATATGTCTTGGTACCACGGGGAGGCGGGACCTACAACATCGCACACCATGTCAGTGTCAGGAACATCATATGCAGGGATTAATAGTTGTTCGACAAGAAACTCACACTCTGTTCGATCTCTGGGCATGTCGATCAAAGAACCAATAGTGGCCATGGCATCTGCTGCTTTGTTCTGCACCCGAGAGATTTGGTCAAACTGTATGGAGGTGAAGTATTTCTTGAAATCGTCCACCATGCGCTTATAGGGTAGCAGTTTGTCATCCTTTGTGAGGAATTCATCATTAACTTGTCTGATGACCAGCAAGGAATCCCCAAAGACCTTCAAATGTGTAATATGCCACTGTTTTGCAATTCTAAGGCCGGAGAGGAGGGCTTCATATTCTGCCATATTGTTGGTGCAGGGAAACGCTATCCTGAATGATTTTGGGATGTAGTCACCTTGAGGGTGACTAATAGAATTCCTGCCCCAGATCCATTATGAGTGTACGAGCCATCGAAATATAACGTCCAAGTTGGTGCTTACCCATTCTTTGTGTAGTTCCTTCATCCAGGAGTGGTGTCTGTTGGGTGTAAATCTGCCTAATTGGTTAGCCGATGATTGATCGATGTAACATCCTTTAATGGCTTTGCATCTACGTACTCAATGTCAAATTAAACCCAGTGGCATGACCCGTTTTGGCCAAGATCAAAATAGTTCTGAATATGAGGATATTTCAAAGGATCAATTTTGGCAATTAGATTTGAAATTTGGATGGTAGGCATGTATTGTAAGTTTTACGTATCGCGAGAGACCGACAAAGACGCTTTTCCATAGGAAGTAATTTAACTCATAAAATAGACTAGTGTTAAGTGTAGTAGGCTGCCCTTTCTTTGAGTGACTCATCATCGCGTACCAATAATGCCCCCAGTGCGACTGAGGTAGCAGAGATATAAAGTAGGAGGGGTTTTCCTGGAATGGGCGGCATCAGAATCGGGGGATGAGCTAAATATTCCTTGATTTTGTCAAAACCCATTTGACACTGTGGGGCCCATCGGAAGGTGGAATCTTTCTTCAGGAGATGGGTAAACGACTGACATTTATCTGCAAGCTGGGCTATGAACCGACGGATAGACTGCATCTTTCCCTGGAGGCTCCTTAGCTGTTTGAGATTGCGTGGAGGGGGCATGTCTAAGATAGCCTTGACCTTAGCGGGATCAACCTCAATGCCCCGGCGAGAGACTATGAAACCTAACAACTTTCCAGAAGTGACCCCAAAGACACACTTTTTCGGATTCAACCGCAACTTATAATGTTCCAACCACTCAAATATCTTCTTCAAGATTGCAGGATGTTCTGCTCGTGTTCTGGATTTCCCCAATAGGTCATCAACATAGTCTTCCATGATGATGTGGATAAGGTCATGGAAGATAACCGTCATGGCTCTCTGATATGTCGCCCCCGCATTTTTAAGACCGAAGGGCATAACATTGTAGCAGAAAGTGCCCCAAGGAGTGGTGAAGGCGGTTTTGTGTTGGTCCTCAGGTGCAATTCGGATCTGGTTATACCCAGAGAAGCCATCCATAAGGGACAACATCTCATGTCCTGTTGTTAGGTCGACCAACATGTCAATATTGGGTAGGGGGAAGTCGTCTTTGGGGCAGGCCTTGTTGAGATCCCTGAAGTCTGTACATATCCGAATGTCGCCATTTGGTTTAGCAACTGGCACTATGTTGGAGATCCATTCGGAGTAGTCGATTGGCCTGATAAATCCGGCCTCCAGCAACTTCTCTAATTCCTTCTTGACTAACAATGCGACTTGCGGATGCATCTTGCGGAGTTTTTGCTTGACAGGTTTAGCGTCTGGGTTGATGTCCAGGTGATGAACCACCAAGGCAGGATCTAAGCCTGGCATGTCTGAATATGACCAAGCAAAGTTAACAATTCCCTCCTGGAGTAGCTGTGCAAAGATTGGAAACTCTTGTTCGGAGAGTGACTTAGCTACATAGGTGATCTTAGGATTTTCAGTAGTTCCCAAATTAATCTCTTGCGTCTCTTCAATCAGAATAGATGATCTGGTAGATAGCTGAGTTCCCATAAGGGGAAGATGAACATCTCCATCTTCTGGCGCCTCTTTGAGGTTTTCGCCGTCAGATGCGTCGTTTATTTTTACTTTTTCTAGGTCACAAAGTGCCTCAGGGAGGTTTTCACTAGATGACCGCTTGTTATTCTTTTTATTCTCACTTTTGCGACTGGAGTGTTCATCCTCCCCCAATCCCATGAGGTTGACATATGTATCCGCAGACATAGTGACAGGCGTGCTAGTTTGTAGGTCCCAATCAATGAGCTCAGGATGGCAAAGGGATAGGCTAATGGTGCAGACGGATAGGCATTCAAACATGGAGGATAGGTCGACGTGATCGACGTCATTGTATGCACGTATGATGGATTCTTCCTCGGGTATGTCTTCCAATAAGCCGTCATCCACAACTACACTATTAGAGGCATTAGACAATGTTTCAGGGCCCTTTTGCTTTCTGTCATACCCAATGCCCACATTCTTTGGTAACATACATGTATCAATGGGTTGTAATCGCCCTTGTTCTTGCTTTCCTAGACCTCTGCCTTGATAGTTATGCTTTTCCACGAACTTTGTCAGCCAGGGGTACTTTTCTTGGAAGTATTCCTTGAGAGGAGTTTCTGGCGGAGGCTCTTCTCGGTAAACCCATTGGCTTATGTCTTCTTCGGGCGCATCTGTCTTGATACTTGGGGATACAAAGGTGGTGGTAGGGATCTGCGTGCCACTGAAGGTGACAGTCTTGTCTTCCTTTGGGGTAGCACGGGAAGGTTGACCGTACTCGTGTGGCGATGGTGGCATGGTCGCCACATTAAGAGAAGTGTGCATTTCGTACTCGCCACACCCTTTGTCAATGATCTGGACTTTTGTGAACGTAGGCTCAGTGGGGGAGGATGGAGTGGTTTTTGCAGTGGATTGTGGATGAACGGGTGATGATTGGGATGCCCCCATTTCAACCCCAGGACAATAATGTAGATGGGGAAATGATGCTTCTAGAGCGCGGCAATATTCGAATGGTTGGGGGTCGGCATAGATGGTGACCTCCTGTCCATCGACTGGGAATTTGAGGCATTGATGATAGGTGGAGGGTACGGCTTGCATAGCATGGAGCCATGGACGGCCGAGGAGGAGGTTATATGGTAAGTCCAGATCAAGGACATGACAGGTGATGTACCGAACCACCGGTCCAACTTGGACAGGAAGATTGATGATCCCTTCTGAATTCCTTTCTGCATTGTCATAAGCCTTGATTGTAATAATCTGGTTGCTTAAGTCTGCTTGGGTATACCCCACCTGTTTTATGAATTTTAAAGTGCACAAGTTGAGGGCAGAGCCATTATCTACCAAGACCCTTTTTACTTTATGCCGAGCAACCACGACTTCAATATGTAAGGGCGATTGTGATTGGCGTCAATGTTGGGCATATCATTGTGGCTGAAGTGTAGTTGGTGGGATGAATCCAGGTGTCCTACCAAGGCTTGGAACTGTGTAGGATCCATATTATTAGGCACATGAGTTTCCTGTAGAGCTCTATTGAGGATTTCTTGATACACAGGGGAAGACTTGAGTAAATCCAAAATGGAGATATGTGCAGGGGTCTTTCCCAGGTGATCAAGGATATTGTACTGGGAAGTTACAGGAGTCGGTTGAGCGGGTGCGGAGGCTGCAGGAACGGTGATACGGGCCCGTCGTGTGGTAACAACACATTGGGGGTCTTTAGCTTTGACGTGTATCATGGATACACGAGGTTCTACCTGCTCAATGTAATGAATAACACCCTCGTAATTGAGGGGTACACTCTTGTAGCTCACGTTATTTGTGCTGTTATTTTGAGGATTACTATTGGAAGTGCTCGGGCCTTGGTTATGATTTGGGAAGGCGTTTTGATAGATCTGTAATTGAGCGTTGGACGACGGAGCCTGACTAGGATCAACCTTGATGTCACCTCGATCTATGAGATCCTGGACGTAGTTTTTGAGACCCTGACATTTATTCAAAGAGTGTCCTTTGATTTTGTGGAACTCACAATATTCATTTTCCCTAAACCATGCGGGCTTAGGTTTGGATTCATCAAGCGGCTTGGTGACAGGATACGTGATCGGGTAGCTAATTTGCAACAGTTTGTTGAAGACAACACTCAAGGGTTCTCCTAGTTGAGCATATTGGCGTTTATTGTTCCCTTGGTTATTTTGATTGGACTGTTGGGGAGGACGGGGCGTCCCTTGCGGTACAGATATGGCATTAGGCATGGATTGCTGTTGTTTCTGAGATGTGTTGGCTACGTGGACGTGTTTAGTGTCAGTGACACCATCATTCACTGCATTCTTGTTCTTGTTCCAAAAACGTGGCTTGTCATTGAAAGACCTTTCCCTATCTTGGTTATATATTTTGATGTGCCCTTTAGCAATAAGGGCACGCTCAAGGATGGGTCCTTTCTCCACTACCTCTGCGAAAGTGGTGACACAATGTAATCGGAAGTTGTGGGCCATGTCAGGATGGGAGTTCTCCACAAAAAGGGTGACCATGTCCTTTTCTTTCAAAGGGGTTTTCATTCGGCTGGCTAGGGCACGCCACCTCTGAAGGTAGCTAGTGAAAGTTTCCCCTTCACGTTGTTTTTCTTTGAGAAGATCCAGGGTATCAGTATCCTTCTCCAAGTTGAAGGAGAAGTAGGAGACAAACCTTTCTGACAAGTCCGCAAAATATTTTATAGATCCCTTGTCGAGGGTCATGAACCACCCTAGTGCGTCGCTTCCCAGACTTCGGGGGAACAAACACAAGAGATAGTTGTCATTGTGAATTACTTCTTGACACTGGGAGTAAAACTCCCACAGGTGAGCCTTTGGATCTTTGTTCCCCTTATACTTGTCAAATTTTGGTATCTCAAAATGTTTGGGGAAGGGAATCAATGAGATGGAGGGATCATATGGATAGGGGCATATATCTTCAAACTTGAACGATTGTTTGCTAGTCCCTGCCTGGAGATCCTTTAGTGCGGCTTTGATTTCCAGGATGTCTGCATTGGCTGGTGTGTTGGATGGATATTGATGATATGATGATTGTGGATTCTGGGAGGATGTTTGGAGATGGGTGTATGGATGAGGAGGCGTCACATCCTGCTGATATGCCAAGGGACCTTGTTGATAAAGAGGTTGTTGTTGCGAAGGAGGATATGGATTGGCTGGGTAGTTGTGGGTGGCGTACTGTTGGGAAGTGTGGAGAAAGTGTTGTTGATTAGCTTGCGGATATTGGGGGTGTTGATATGACTGTTGCGATGCCCCATAGGAGGGTTGTTGTGGATATTGTTGCTGGTTGTAATAGTTGTAATGATGGGGCGCTTGTTGATATTGTTGTTGATGCACAGTTGGCGGCTGTGGTTGGCGAGACGGGATGTTATGTGATGGTTGTGCTTGCGGGCGTAAGATGGATGCAAGGAATGGAGATATGGTGGGGGCTAAAGGCCGGGGTTGATTTCCTTGCGGTTGATGTTGTGGCGGTTGTGCTGAGAATAGGGGATTGACCAACGGTTGTTGTTGAAGTGGAGGTGCGATTGATATGTTGTGCGAGGGAGGTTGTTGAGCACTAGTGGGAGCGTACGATGATGATGGAGGCATGTTAGATTGGGGCGGCTGTTGAGCTATGAATGACGATGGAGGAATGTTGGATTGGGCTGGTTGTTGGGGCATGAACGATGACGGAGGAATGTTGGATTGGGCTGGTGGTGGAGGATTGAATGACGATGGAGGAGGGACGTTGGATTGGGCCGATGGTGGAGGATTGAATGACGATGGAGGAGGGACGTTGGATTGGGCCGATGGTGGAGGATTGAATGATGAGGGTGGAGGATTGGTTGCTCCTTGAGGCGGATGCAAAGAAGCGAAAGGGTTGCCCCCAGTGTTGACAGGAGGCGGGTTCGAAAGGGGCGGTGCCGGTAGCATTAATGGTTGTGGTTGCGGGATGTTTTGCGGCATGCCATAGGCATAGGGATCATTGGGATCAATGGTTTGAGGTGCTCCCGTGATCGAGATGGTGGGATGTGTGGGATTTCCAACGGGATACAGGACTGCGTTGCCGAATTCGGGTTGATGCCAACCTTCTATGGGGGCATACGAGCTACTAGGGATGTCATGTGAGCCTTGGGGTACGTTGGATGTTGAGGTGCCATACTTGGATAAGTCGACACCTGACGGTAGCTTGACACCCTTGTCAATCAAGTGAGCCAAGATTTTGTCCCCATGTCTTTCGAAGAGGCGTTCTGTCATTTGTGCATTGACAGGGTTGCTAAAGTGTTCTTCGAACGTGAGCTCGGGTTGATCGGCCATGTTTTCCTCCCCAGGGGGTGATGTGTTTTGACCATCCACATTGGATTGCGATGAGGTGCCGTTGTGGGGATCGTGAGGGATATTAGCACCATAGTTAGGATCGGGTGTGACGTTGACCGTGTTGATGGGATTTTGAGGGTTGTTCGATTGGGCATTTAGGGCTTGTTGGTCGGCCATTTTCTTTGCTTGTGATCGAGTTTGAACGGGCATGCAAGATGATGAAGATCAAGATTGATTCAATTTTGATGGGAGATTAGTGGATGACGATTGATTAGGCCGATGTGGCTTGGCTTGATGGGATCGGATTGGATTGATCGGTAGATGTTGGATTTACCTGGATGTCAGGTTTTTGATCCGAATAGGTTTGATGATGTAGGGATCAGATTAATCTGATGATTAGGATTGAATTGATGATAAGTATGACGAAGACCGAGATCCACAACCGGGTTTAAGAGGGATCCTTGGTAACACTAGGTATTGATTGAGAGGTGGATATATGATAACGACACCGAATCCAACTTGAGATAGAAGCGGATTGATTGGGCCGAAAAGGATGACTGACTTAAGACGGATAGCGATCCTAAGCCAGCTATGATGATTGCGATTAGGGATAAATACCTAGGTCAACTTGGATGGCAACTCCAACGAGGTTTATATGGAATAACGGGGATCGGAGATGAAAAATGGAATTAGGACGAATGGGTAGCGTCTTAGGGGAGACGTATGGCTCTCGAAACAAGCAGAAGAGTGTTCGGAATAAATGACCTTTAAAATGAAGGGATGGAGGCTCGGAATGGACGTTCAAAAGCTTATTTTGGATGCTAAATGGTCGTATCGATGGTCAAAATAGAGGGACAATGCATGCAAAGTGATGATATAGGGTGATCAAAGGACAGGTCCGCCACTGCATTAGGACAGGTCCGCCACTGAATTAGGACAGGTCCGCCACTGAATTAGGACAGGCCCGCCACTGAACTGGGACAGGTCCGCCACTGCACTAAGAAAGGCCCGCCACTGAACTGGGACAGGTCTGCCACTGCACTAAGACAGGCCCGCCATTGAACTGGGACAGGTCCACCAATGCACTAGGACAAGTTTGCTAAAGGATAAGGTCAAGTCCGCCGAAGGATGAGTTCAAGGTTGATGTTTTGATGGATGGCAAAGGCAAAGGACCCAAAGTGTAGCAATCATAAAAAGACTTGGCCAAACTGATAATCACTGGTTTTTGCACAAGAAAGACAGTTCAAACAGCACAACCCTAAAATTAGTAGAAAGGGGTATGGTCAACAAAGTCTTCTATTCTAGGATGCACATGGTTTCTAAGGAGTCCTCGATATACACCCGGTACGTGAGGCCCAAACCGTGAACACCAACCCGTTACAAGCGTGAGTCGGGAACCTTAGCGAGATACTAAAGGCTCGGACCAACTCTTCACGTCATCCCGACGCTTTGCCAATTACAACGTGGTTGGATTGAGGTATAGCTTTCGCTCTCCCCCCTTTATATACCCCGCCGGTAAGCGTGGTTGGAATCGTCCCTTGGGGTGATGAAATCCCCAAGCAGGTCCCACTAAGAAATTGAAAAAGGGTGACAGAAAAGGACTTGGAGAGCTACAATTTCTCGTCACCCAGGATCGCCAAATGGCGCAAGGGGATTGGATACGTCAAGTAGCTTTCCCAAACACGCCAAGCAAGGTTTATTGACACCTCTTTAATTAAGCTATGTTCCTATTTTATCAAAACACAATTCGGGAAAACTTGAAATTTTTACCTTCTGTAGGACAGGTCTGCCACTCTGTTAAGACAGGCCCGCCACTGAATTAGGACAGGTCCGCCACTGCACTGGGACAAGCCCGCCACTGAATTAGGACAGGTCCGCCACTGCACTGGGACAGGCCCGCCACTGAATTAGGACAGGTCCGCCACTGAACTAGGACAGGCCCGCCACTGAAAGACAGGTCCGCCACTCTGTCAGGACGAGCCCGCCACCCCTGGACAGGTCCGCCACTCCAGGACCAGTCCGCCACCGGAAGAGGACAGGTCCGCCACTCTGCAACCTGGACCTGCAAAAATGCAAAAAACAGCAAACGTGAAAGAAAGAGACCCGTTTGTGGGTCCCACCGGGCGTGCCAGAAATGTGATAGGTCGAAATAGGTGTTAGAAAACAAGCAACAAGTTAAAGAGCACAAGTAAACAACTAAAACAACCTACACTTCGAGATTAGCCTAAGTTAGAAACAAAACAAGACAAAGCCACGAAATGGAACTTTATACCTTGCGTTGAGTCGATCCTTTGGTTGGCCCTTCGATCTTGGATGTGTATGCTCCTTAGATGGCACAAGATGTGTGATGTGAGATGCAAATGATGCTTGGAAACATGAAAATAGCTAAGTCTGGATTGAGAAGTAAAACTGCAAGAGTTTGGCTACACAAAATGATCTCTCAAAATGAGAGAAAAGAGGGGGTATTTATAGGATTTTTGGGAAATCCTAGGGGAAATGGACGGTTGAGATTGATCCACCAAATATCAAGATGTAGGAGGGCTAAAGGTGAGTTGAGAACTCACAAGCCCTCACATCTTGACATGTGTGAAATCCTAAAAGGTGAAGTGGACATGAGGTGGAAGGAGAAAGGACATGACATGGAGGGGGTACAAAGAACCTTGGGATTGGACAAGATCTCCTCATAAAGGAGGTCCTTGTCCCCATGTGGGTGAGAGGACAAGTGGGGAATTAAAAATTCCTCAAATATCCTTATGGGGATGGGAGAAGGAATAAAGAATGAATAGAGGACATGTGGGGAGAAGTGAAGGAATTAAAAATTCCTTTTAGGTGCCTTGGGGGATTAAAAGGTGAATTAAAAATTCACATGGGGAAGGGGGATGCCTTGTCCAAAAGGAGAAAGCCTTTAATAAGGTTGACTCAAGGACATGTGCCATAAATAGGATGAGGATTTGGTTAGGCTAATCAAATGATTAAGGTTGTGCAAGTACCCAGTTAGATAGGCTAATGACTGATTAGAGGCAAGTGGGAAATTATGGAGGATGTGACCTTAATGATGATTAAGGGTGTGCACATGCTAACCCTAGTTAATTAGAAGAGGATGAAGTAATTAAAATGGATTAGGGACCAACTTGCAAAAGTTGGAGGATGTGACCATGAGAGAGAAAAGATGAATTAAAAATGCATTTTAATTCAAAAGGGGAATATGACTAAATTAAATAAAAGGGGATATTTATTTAATTTAGAGGAGGAAAAGGGGTAAAGTATCAAATTAAATACTTTAGGACCTTTGTGCGAGATGCAGGGTATTAATTAAACAACTGGCTTAATTAATATTGTCAGAGGGGATGAGCAACTGGATGAATCAAGGAGACGCATTTGATCATATGGAAGTGATCAAAATTGGACGTCTATAGAAAGGATTGGACCCAAAGCTATGTACTTATAGGATATATATCAGAGATGACTACACACTAGTAAGGTAGCCACAAAGGAGAATCAACCCTGCATTGAGGGAGATTGTAAAAGGGGAATTATATAAATTATTGGATGTAGGATTTATCTACCCTATTTCAGACAGCCAATGGGTGTCCCCATTGGTAATTGTGCCTAAAAAGGGAGGTAAATAGAGAGTCTATGTTGACTATATGGAACTAAACTCTACCACCAAAAAGGATCATTTTCCCTTTCCTTTCATAGACCAAGTACTGGATTCACTTGCAGGTAAGAAATATTTTTCTTTCCTAGATGGATTCAGTGGTTATAATCAAATGCAGATTGCACTTGAGGATCAAGAGAAGACAACTTTTATCTATCCTTGGGGGACTTATTCCTACTCAATACTCTCATTTGGTTTATATAATGCACCTGCAACCTTTCAAAGAGCATACATTAGTATATTTTTAGATATATCACATGATTGTATGGAGATCTACATGGATGATTTTACTACCTATGGTGTTGATTTTGTAGAAGCATTAGAAAATATAAGAAAAGTTTTGCAAAGATGTGAAGACCATAATCTGTCCTTGAACAACAATAAATGCTTCATGATGATGCAAGAAGGAGTAGTCCTTGGCCACTACATCTCTCAGAAAGGAATTCAAGTGGACCCAACCAAGATCAAGATGATTACCAATATTCCTATTCCTACTAAGCAAAAATATGTTAGGAGTTTCTTGGGACATGCAGGATACTATAAGTGCTTCATCAAATATTTCAGTAAGATGGCATCACCACTATACAATATTCTAACTAAATATGTTGAGTTCCAGTGGACAAAGGAGTGTGACAAAGCATTCTCTAATTTGAAAGTAGCCTTAACCCATGCTCCTATACTCAAAGGCCCTAATTGGGAACTCCCTTTTCATATTCACACAAATGCATATAATTATGCTATAGGAGTTGTCTTGGGACAAAAAGAGGGAGCAATTGAGAATGCAATCTACTTTGTCAGCAAGAACCTACAAGGAACTAAGTTTAATTACACAGTGAAAAAGAAGGAGATGTTGGTAGTCATCTATGCCCTTAACAAGTTCAGGCATTACATAACAGGATATTAGATCTTTTCCCATACAAACCATGCAACCATAAGATACCTCATGAATAAGCCCTTGATTTTAGGAAGGCTAGCTAGGTGGTTGTTGTTGATGCAGGAATTTGATCTCAGCATTGTAGACAAATCGGGTAAGGAAAATGTTGTGGCAAAATTTCTCTCCAGATTGACTACATCAGAGGATACTCAAGTCATTAATGAATCCTTCCCTGATGAACATTTATTTTCCATCAATGTGCACACACCTTGGTATGCAGACATAGCCAATTATCTAGTTACAGGGAGAGTTCCCCCTCATTTCTCTCTAAAAGAAAGAAGGGTGCTTATTGAGAAAAAAATTCCTTTCTCATGGATTGCAAGATGTTTATTCTACATTGGACCAGATCATGTAATGAGGAGATGTGTAAGGGAGGATGAAACATATGATATACTACATGCATGTCACAATGAACCCTATGGAGGGAACTTTACAGCTAAGAGGACAACAATGAATATTCTTAATACATGATATTACTGATCCACACTTCATAAGGATGCAAGAAAGTATACTAGGAAGTGTGATAGATGTCAGAGGATTGAACAACCAACTAAATATGATGATATTTCTCTATACCCCCAGGTAGTCATCACACCATTTGATAAATGGGGACTTGATTTTGTAAGTCCAATTGATCCACCATCAAATGTAAAATCCTACATCTTGGTTTGCACTGACTATGTGACCAAGTGGGTTGATGTTAAAGCTATGAAACATAAGAGATAATAAAGTTGTGGAATTCCTCTATGAAGAAATCTGCACACGTTATGGGGTTCCAATAGAGATAGTGACAGATCAAGGGGCTTAGTTTAAATCAACCCTTGTCACAACATTGATCAATGAATATAATGTAAGGCAATGGAAATCTACCCCTATCACCCTCAGGCCAATGGCCAGTCTGAGGTGACCAATAGGGAAATAGAGGCTATCTTGACCAAAACAGTGGCTATTCACATAAAAGATTGGGAAAATAGGTTGCCAGAAGATGTCTGGGCTTATAGAACCACTTGGAAGACAACCATTAGTTTCACTCCTTTTGAATTGTTGTATGGAAAAACAACCATGATGCCTATAGATTTTGAGCATAAAACTCTTAGAACTGCACTAGATCTTGGGATAGACATATCTAAGGCACAAAAGGATAGAATCATGCAGTTGAATGCCTTAGATGAAATGAGAAAGGTAGCTCTTCATCATACTGAGGTGGTGAAAAATCAAAGAGTCAAATGGCATGACAAATACATAAAGGAAAAGAAGTTCCAGCCAGTTGACTAGGTACTCCTTTATGATTCTAGGTATCAAGATAATGCAGACAAACTACAAACCAAGTGGTTGGTACTGTATGAAGTTGCAGAAGTCTTCTCCAATGGTGTTGTTCAACTCACCACCATTGACCCTGTCAGATTCAAGCTCCCGGTCAATGGTCACTATCTCAGGTTCTATCATAAGCCAACTTCCAAAAAAGAATTCATGCAACAATTTATTCAACACCAAACCTCCAAACTTCCTACAGCCAAAGGAAGCAGACCTAGTGTCCTTCCTTCTGACTAGTCAAGGTATGCATGCAATCACATCATAATAAATATTTCCACTTTTGTGGGAATCAACTTCTTCATCAATATATCCATCCACCCATCCATCTCCATCCTTTCTCTCTCTTCCATAACTCCACCATCACTCCACTTCACCATCACTTCATTCCATCACCACTTCATTTAGTTGCTCAACTATAATTTTAAAGGTAACTAGTACTTTTCTCCACATTCCTTGCAAAAGATACTCCAAATTTTTAGGTACGTGCGTGACAATTTGTTATATCTTAATTATCATAAGTGCATTTATTTAATTACTGTTTATTAATGTTGATATTTCACATAGCATATATTTGTACTTTGCCCTGTCACATCATAATTACTACCCAGCTTGTGTGAACACATGCTCTAATTTAGGTTGGGGAGGGAGTGTGAACCCATATGTCTGTGTGTCATACATTCAACAAATTTGAAATGATCCAATTTGAAACAATATAGTTGAAATGACAGCTTGCATGTGTGATATGACAAGAACTGCCACCATTTTTCTTGATGATACCCCTCATTTATGTTTCTTTACTACCTTAGTCATAGTCATAAGGCCACCAAAAAGGTAAATTAAAGAGTTACATGACATTGGCATTAACTCTGAAGAAGAAATTGGGTTTTCAGAGAGGGATTGCAAGAAAGAAAATTTTGTAAAAGTGTTTGCTTGATTGTGGGCAGAAACAATGGGAGGTTAGTTGATTAGGAATGAACCTACAGTTCATGACGTGATACTGCAGGATGCACTCTCTCTAGGTGAATTTAGAAATTGTGGATGGTTGGACTACTTTCTAAAACTAGACAGTTTCAATGAGGACATTGCTCCAAAATTTGCATAGACACTTTTTGATGGTAAGGCAATGGTAAAAGGGCTAGAAGTGATAGCCACTGAGGAGAGAATTGTAGAGGTAACGGGTTTTCCTACCAAAGGAGATCCATACCCTACTTCCAGGGATGCGAGGTCAACTAGGGCAGAATTCACTAAACCTAGTGATCCTCCACTTGTTGTAGATAAGCAAGGAACAAGGAGAATTTCTCTGCCAAAAAAGTGGAAACAAGTTGTTGTCTACATTGTCAAATACATTACCTGTGAAGGCTGCCAATCATGTCTCCATTATGTGCATTTTAAGCTCCTGAACCATATGAGACATGGAAGAAGGATGAACGTGCCCAATGTGTTGTACAACCTCCTTGTAATTATGGTAGTTGAAATGCAAAAAGGTAGGGACAATTTTGTCTCCCATCACTGTTTGGAAAAATTGTTAGTAGAAAAATATTTACAAGAAGTGTCTGCTATGACATGGGAAGAATTTGTAAACATTGATCAGTTCAGATTAGAAAATATGCATCCTAGAGGTCAACCTCAACCTCGTAGGGTTAGTAGAGGTGAGAGGATTGCTAAAACCACTCTTGGAGCTTCAACCTCTAATACAAACCCTAGCACAAACCTTCATGCAACCAAATCAGCAATATAAATTGACTCCTCTGAATCTGAGTATTCAAATGAAGAAAGTTCATCCTTAGACCCTAATGTCAATGTTCTTCCTAAAATCCAAATTCATACTAGGGTTTCCCTTAGGAAGAGGAAGCACAAATGAGAGGTAGAAAGTAGGAAAGGGAAGGCCAAAAATCCAATGCCAAAAAAAGTAACACCAAGCCCTAGGAAGTGGAAAGCTGATGACACTAGTCTCATATATCGAAAGAAAAACACAAAATATCTCCAAAGAAATCAAAACCAGCTGAACCAACTACTAATATGCCTCCAAAAAGAAGCCCTAGACTCAAAAGAACACCTAGGAAGGAGACAAAAGCTCCTAAGGGGCAGGTAAATTTTAAAGTGAAAGAAATTTTTGAGGAACAAGCAAACATTAGATTAGTAGAGCTTGTTGTTATTGCAGAGTAGGTTGAAAATAAAGAACCACTACAACCAGAGCAAGATGAACAAAAAGAATCATTGCAATTGGTGCTATTTGAATAGCAAAAACTGGTGTGAGGAAAGATCTTGGTAGGAAAACATAAACCTCCCACTTTTTCATGGGATCTTGTAGCCTTGAACTTATGGAGTGAAATGCAAAGGAAAGGGGAGTGGAAAAAGGAAAGACACAAGCTACAAGAAGAAGTCAAAAAGAAAAATGCAGAAATTGAAGAAAAGAATGTAGAGATTGTTGTCTTGAAGAATAAGGTAGATAATGTGGTAGCTTTAGTACCTCATATGATGGCATGAAGAACTCCTCCGAGAGTATATGCACTACATTTGAAGGAGTGACATCTTTCCTTCAAGTTGTCAAGGGTTATTTCAGGTTTAAACCCTTCTATTGAAACTCCACATGAGTTTTTCCAAGCCTACCAATCTTCTCCTCTTGAAGTTAAAAATATGTTGTGTGAATTATACTTACATAATTATGTTGTGCCTAATGATCATGACTGGAACCCATTACTATACATTGGAGATATCCATTTGAGGGCATTCATGTCATGGTTCCAAAATGAAATTAGTTGGGGCAAGCAGTTTAGAACTTACAGGGAAAGAGAACTTCATACCCCTTTGTCTCTTAGAGCTGAATCCAACAACCCTTCAAACATTTATTATAAATAACACAAAATTCTTTATCGCCCTAGCTACAAAAATAGGATCATGCCTGTTAGGGAAGAAGCATATCAAGAATATGAGCAAGTAGTTGATACTACATGGAAAACAGTAATGGGGTACCTATCACAGAGATGGAATAGTTTGATAGATCAGTTGAAACAAGTTGAACCCCACTCCTTGAAAAATTATGCTGCAACATGTAAACAATACTAGGTACATACAGATTGGAAGGGTGAGACAATAGTATTGGCTTCCATTGACATTTCAGCCACCTACTTTGTTGTGGCCAGTACTAGATTACAAATATTATTAGTATGACATAGCTACAGAAAGGCCAAGGTGGAGCAGATTGGAAAACAAGCAAGGATTCTACTGGGATCCCAATTTAGATACTGCAAAGATTGATCTAGGACAATTGGTAGTTGGTGACTTCAGAGCTTTGACTAGGCAAAGAAATAGGGCTCCCTTGGTTAGAGGACCAGCAAAACATTAGGTTGGTGGGATGATGAGTCCAATTAATGGCTCAATTTTGATAGGTTTTATCATATATTTGTTGTTAATACTATAGAATTTGGCACCTGGTTATTGACATTCTCCATGTTATTTCCTTAAATCCATAAACCTTGGGCATAAACTTATCCTTTTGACTTTTGATGACATTAACATGCTATGTGAATTATCTATGTTAATTTTACATGTGGTTGAATGAATGTTACTTTAAGGTAATTATGGATATGAAATTGTTTGTGTGTGCTAATGTCATTATGTAGGTTCATATTAAGATGTTGATGTAAAAAAAGCTTGCAAAGTGGAAGAAACTCCTACTAGTTGGTTGGTTGCTAAGGAAGTTAAAAAGATGATCATTAAGAGGTCAAAGGAGGGAAAAATCTCAATGGAGGGAAACTTCCAATGAAGGGAAATTCCTAGCTCGAATGAAAGATTGTAACTACCTTTTAAACGATCATGTTTGTTAGTTGAGAAAATCTAGGAAGTGTGTTGTGCTGGATCTTCATTGGGGCAAGTCTGCTTTGACCAAATCTAGCACATGCATAACTTCCTCCCTCTCTTTTCTATGATTTCAATAAATGACATCCTCCTATTTTGTTGGAGTCGACTGCCTAGGTAGTTAGGGTTAATTAGAAGTTTTTCTACTATAAATAATGGTCAGATGCCCCTTTTCATAAGGTTGGATGTTCTGAGATTGTACTTGCATTTCTAGTTTAAGTAATACAGTCATATTGTTGATATGTTGTAATCATGTTTTCAAGGAATAAAATGATATTATGATTTGTTGCATCTAAGTTAGTTTAAGGAAGACTCACTCAAGGGGGGCCAATTGGTGAGAATTCCACCCATTTAGTTTAAAATTTATTCTTTTGTTCAGTAATTAGTTTCGGTTTCAGCAGTTGTCTATTCCTCCAGCCACTGGAACTCTATTCTGTGATTGTTCCTGCAGCCAAGGCAGACATAGTAGTTTCCTATCTATTTGTTGAGATTTCTATTTATGTCATCCATTTCCAATCCAGTTGTTGATGCTCAGTGTAGTTGTTGATTCATGCTCAGTGTTTATATTAATTTCTTTCCAACATTTTATTTTTAGTACTGTTTATTTTCTAGTTTAAGGATGACTGCAGTGGAGTCCTAGTGCACATACAGTGTTGACCCATTTCAAGTTTATGTCCCTAGGTTGACAATGAAATGCACCTTCATGATGAGTAAGATAGCTACTTAGTGCAGATGTCTAATCTCTAAGTTACAACTCTCAGGGCTTAGTTATTGAACCATTAGAGGAGGCCAACACCAAGGAGAAGGTGGTGGAATGAATTTCATCAAACCAAAAGGGTTTCATGAGCATGCCATTTTGGTTATTTTTTAATAGGCTGGGAATATTTCTCTTCTTATACATCCCTATCCACCTAGGTCTTGTCAATGAAAACCTCCTAGAAAAATTTAACTCTCTCCTTTTTGATAGATTTCATATCATAAATCAAGTTCCCAAAAGATAAGGTAATACAATAAATTTTATTGTGTTGTATTCTAATCTTGGTGGACATTGGAAGAATTTGGTGTTTCTGTCTCCCTCTTTGAGCCAATTTATTCTTGATTTTTGTTACCCAAATATTTCCTCCATCCTTACCAACTTGATAAGTTCTTCCATAGTGTTTCTTTCCTTACACCTCAATTCCTCAATCATTCTATTGCTAGAAATATCATTCTCAATCACCACCATATCCACTTAAATAAAATTCTTTTTTTTTTCATAAAGATTGCCCTTTTTTTCATGTTCTAGACTCTGACCTTCTTCTTAACACCTACAATATTTTTATACAAAATAAAACACTTGTATCCTTTAATTTATTCCCCCCACCAATTCAATAGAGCCTCTTTAAACTCTGAATGCTCATACCAAAAGTATTCCATATTGAAAGGTTCCCCTAAAAGTTTTTTTCGAGATCACTAATCTCCAATTCTACATGCCAGTGGTCAAAACCATTGTAATGCACAACCCTCTAGCTAAAGGAAAAAGGAGAAAGCTTCTAGTTTGAGGAGATAAAAAACCTATCCAAATTTCTTAAAATATTATCCTCCAATGTTTTTATATTCCTCCATGTGAACCAACTAGACTTAATTATGATATCATCAAGAGCCATCTTTGTGCAAAAATTCCTAAAATCCAAGGCTCCACCAGTAAGGGAAGCCTTACTACCTTTTTTTTTCTTCTAAACAAAAAAATGAAATTGAAATATCACCCCACAATCCAATTTTCTATTTGATTTTGTTTTCTAAGACTATTTAATTCCTCCTAGTTTTTTTCTCTTCCCCACATTATTAGGGGCATACATATTAGTGAGCATAAAGGAACCCAAGTCATATACATCATTTAACTTAACATAACCAGAATTTGGATTTTGAGAAACCACTATACCTAAGAGTTTGTTATTATGGACTACAAAATCAAAATACCATTACTCATAACTTCGACATCCATCAACTCACCATTCCCATTTCTCCAAATTTGAGGCATGATTCCCTTGAGCTCATCCATAAACATCTCAATGTCATGAATTAAAGCCTCATACAATTAGTCCTCAGTCATCCACTTTAGAAGGTGACATTTCTTTGAGCCATTAAGGCCACAAATGTTCTAATTGATGATATTTATAGCTTCTTTGAGTCAGGGAGGTGCTCACCTCCAGATTTGACAAATTTCCTCATTGAATCTTAGGTCCCATTATCCAAATCTTCTAATTCCTTCATCTTGGCTTTGCTAGCATCAATCTTTCTCCCCTTGTTCCAACCCCTAGCATCAACTTGAGGGATGAATTTGTTTCCATTTCATCACCCCCTTCTAATGGTGATGCTCTAATCCTCTATATTCTCTTAATCTTCTAGGAGGTATGCCATAAGCTCCATTTCACCTCCATGGGCCTTTTGATCATCTATAGCCTTTGCTAATTTTTTGTGAGCACTTGAGTCATAGAATTTTTTTCCTAGAATTGAAGCCCTAACTTCATAGGTTCCAAAACAAGGACAAAAGACACCAAAGTACCAACATCTTTGAGCATAGTATGTGGAGGATAAGAAGGGACACCATGAGGAGGGGAGAAACAACAATCCAAGGGGGCCAATCAAGGTAGGCCATCGCACCTAGTAGGAGAAGCCCTCAAATATTTTTGGGATGGAATGAAATCCTCCATGCAATTTATAGCCATATGGACCACCTTCCAACAATTGAAACACCTAATGGTAAAACATTCATAATCCAACTCTTGAGTTCATACACCTAGGACAAAGGGAAAATTTATGAAATGCGTAATTGAATTACAAAGGTTCATCTTAACACAAATTCTAGCATATGTAGCCAATTGATTTCCTTCAGTTGTGCTTGAGAAAAAAAACATACTTTCCCAAGGAATCACCAATCAATTTTAAAACATCTTCCAAACAAAGTTCTTGAGGGATCTTATACATCATAATCCAGAGTGGAAGGCCAAATTTATGAAATACCTAATTAACTTACAGAGGTTCATCTTAACACGAGTTCTAGCATATGTAGCCAATTGATTTCCTTTAGTCAGGTTTGAGCAAAAAACATACTCTCCCAAGGAATCACCAATCAATTTGAAAACATCTTCCAAACAAAGTTCTTGAGGGATTTTATACATCATAATCTAGAGCGGAACATCACATATCATTTCAGAATGAGAATCAAAACCCAAAGACCAAGTGCAAATATAAAGACCTACATTCCCCATACACCAAGGTCCACCCTTGAGTGTCATATCTCAGTCATGTTCGATGAACTTGCTTATATAGACAAGATGTGATGAACTATCTAATGAAAAACATTAAATGACTCGTGTCATTATTAAATGATCTATGACACTAATTAAATAAAAGTTAAAATATAAGATTGGATAAGATCTTATCTAGACAACTAAGACTTCTAGAAATATTCCTAGGACCTAAGTGGTCTTAACATGCAAATAAGACCCACTAACTAGTTAGGTAAAATACCTATTTACACCAACAATGATGAAGATGGTTTTGACACTTTACAAAAAGGTTGCGGGGAAAAAAATGAATACCAACAATTCCATATTATTTCTTTTGAAGGAAAGGTTCTATGAGAGTTTGGATGTATAGAGGATTTTGGGATTTGATATGGAGTCCCTTCCTAGTAAGTACTCGGGTGTGCGTTTAGTGGATAAAAGAGCCTTAAAGTTAGAATAGAAAGGTATTATTGATAGAATTCACAACAAATTGGCCTCTTGGAAAGGGAAATGGATTTCCTTGGCTAGAATAATTACTTTTATTAAGGCCTCTTTAGCCTCTATTCCAATGTATACTATGTTTTCCTTTCAAAATCAAAACATAGTGGCCAAGAGTCTTGAGGCTATGTAGAGACTTTTTCTCTTGAGCAAAAGTGAAAAATCTCAAAAGTACAACTTAGTTTGTTGGGATGAGGTTTGTATTTATGAAATTCTTAGTGGCCTTGGGATTAGGATATGTAAAATATGAACTTGGCCTTAAGATCCAATCTTTGATGGATAATTTATGAGGAATAAGATAAATTTTGGAGCAAGGTGATCCAATCTAAGTATCTTGTTGGAGATATTGACAACCTTTTCAAGGAATCTATTTCTCTTCCCCCAAGGTCCAATTTTTGGAACTTAATCAAATCTTGTTGCAAGGTGATCTACACTAATATTATATGAAAGATGGAGAAAGGTGATAAAATCAAAATTTGGAAATATCGTTGGTTAGAAGAAAAACCTCTTCAAGGTATTCAAAATTTATCTCCCCTTGTTTCCCATTTTGAAGAGAGCATTGGTGTTTGGGTCAAGGACTATTAGGAAAGAGGTGGCTCTTCCCCACATTAATATCCAATTGTTTCTCTAGCCATTGATTTAAAGCATGGTTCTAAGGAGATTTATAAGAAGTTGGATAATTGGCTTATCTTGACACAGGATCGAGAGGATTGTCTAATTTGGTATGAGGATGGTAGTGAATAGGTCATTATCCATTTTTCCTTCCTGAAGGTCTCTAAAAATGTTGCCTCCCCTTCAATTAGAATTGACAAGAAAATATAGTTCACACAGGGTTTTCCTAAGTCAAATACTTTTTTGTGGGTTACTTCAAAGAGACATGCTCTTACCTGGAATAGGTTCCAAATTTTTGGAAAAAAAGGGCCTTCTTGTTGTATCCTATGTAATAAAAATTTGGAATCAAATGGTCATTTATTCATGCATTGTGAATTTTCCTTGAGGATTTGAAATTGGTTCTTAAATAGATGGGAGATGGCGTGGGTATCTCCCTAGCATATTCTAAGCCTTTTGTCCTACTGGGAATTTCACATCAAGAGTTTTGGTTTAAAATTTATTTTGAACTAATTTCCTACTTTAGATGTGTGGACTATTTTGGTTGGAAAGGAATAGAAGAATCTTCCATGATAAGGTTGGATCAATGGAATAATTTTGGGATAGAATCAAAACTATTCTCGATGAATTGTGGGAGGTCCACAAAGATGGTTTCAGTGCCATCCTTCAAGATGATTCCCACATGGCTACAAAGTGGCCTAGATTTAGTTGGATTGATGGAAGTAATATGCTACAAAATTCTTCATCTGACTACTTGTGCTCTTGGGCCTATCCCAAGGATTGGGTCAATTTTAATTTTGATGGGGTTGCTAAGAACAACCCAAGGTTGATTAGTGGTGGAGGAATTTTTTGTGACTATCGGGGTTAATGCTTGGGGCTTTACGCCCTTGATTTTGGAAGAAAGACAAATAACATTACAAAAGGTGAAGCCTTGCTTTAGGGTATGATGATTGTCAAAAGGTAAAAGTTGGAAGGAACTGTAGATTGAGGGGGATTCTAAACTGATGATGGTTGCTATGAAGGGAGATAGATGTGAGAATTGGAGACTAAAGCTATTGTTGAAGAGGCTTATCTTAGATTGCAATTCTTTGATGAAATGTGCATCTCACATATAGGAAGGAAAGGAAACTCTTTTACTAAAGGTATGGAGCTTAGGAGACAAGAGGGTAAAAATTCTATTATTTGTGGCAAGATTTCGCTATGGTGTCCATCCACCTTATCGGGAAGGACTTGCAGAATTACCCCCTCGATAATGGGACAATCTAACACTCGAAGAGACATTTGGCAACGTGATGCATGTGGAAATTTAGTATGGTTGTGTGTGGTGTGAACCTTTTGTGGGTGTTGGGGGATTTTCTTTCTTTATTTCTTGTTACTGCACTTTGGTAGTCTTGGTGGGTGTGTTTTGTGATGGTGGCAGCTTCTAGTTCATTTTCCCATGGCAATAAGATGGTGGGGGGGTAATCATGGTAAGGGGTGTCATGATGCTAGTGAATCAATGAAATGAAAAAATTAGGTGTTGTGAGAAGTTCGTGGTGAGATTTATGATGTATCCTAATAGAAAAATTGGAGACCATGTGTTGAGGAAAAAGGTGACTAGAATCTGGGAGCTAGTGAAGAGGTGGGGGTCTCCTGGTGTTTACATTTATGAGGTGATTGGAAGATTTTATTAGACATTGAACCTTGCCATGGGCGACTATGTTGCCTATTGCTACTAGCTCCTCCCTCCATTATGACATGGGCAATGCTTTATATCAAGGTCAAGTGTATTTTAATTGTCTTTTGGATCATTTGCATGCTATAAAAAAGAGAGATTTATCTACAGATTGCAGTGGAGGCTTTGGCGAAAAAGCTTCAGGTTTCCCTTCTAGAGGAAACCATTTCTCTATTCTCAAGGTGTTGCGAGTCAAAGGATGAAGACACTAAAGAAGCTATAGTGAATGATGTTGATACCGAGCCTAAATGCTTAAATTGGATGTGTGAATGTATCCATGATGCTGGGAAGGAGCCTATGTAATTGTTCCTTTTCCACATTTTCTTGTGTTTTCTTATGAAGTTTTTTGTCTTTGGTTTGGGTAGGGGTTATGCTTGCCTAGTCTTTAGGTTTACTTTGGTAGTCATATGAAGACTTTGGTTTAATTCATCCAAATTTATCAGTTGTAATGGACAACTTGGAGTGGCCTTCAATTTTTATTGCTAGTTTTATGGATGTAAATTAAGTTTTATAATAATAAAAATATATATACTAGTTATGAAAGCTTATGTATTCAATTGTGTATGTTTATTTTGATTGACGTTTCGAATCACATTCAGTGATTCATCATCTTTCTCTTCTTCCCAATGATGAATCACTAAGTGTGATTCGAAATGTCGATCAAAATAAACATACACAGTTGAATCCATAAGCTTTCATAACTAATTTTCACAAACCGTGGAAAAATTATACCTACTATATATACTAATTTATAATTTGGTTTAATTTTTTTATAATATTGATAATTATATGTTTTTAGTTTTGAAAAACCAATAAATTATTTATAATTTTTCAATATTACATTTTTATAATTTTAAATTAATATAATGTTTCAAATATTGTACCAAATATTTATGATATTCATTAGCCAAATACAATTGTAAAATACTTTCAACTATGTTGCAAAGTAATTACAACAATCAATTGTTTTTCTCTTTAATTAATTACTATCAACTATATTTTTATTGATCATAAATCAACTAATCAATTTGTGAAGCCACTTTAACAACAAATTCTTTGGTCATCTATATTTAACAAATATTTATTATAAAAACAAACTATCTCAACTACACTGCATGTTTTAATATCAAATTCGAAATCAACCAATCAATCTATGAAGAATCATTACTAATAAATCGTTTGCTCATTAATATTTAACAAATATTTTTTCTAAGAAACAAACTCATCTTCAA